>UZAN01040014.1:27947-48790 GCA_900618425.1 Echinostoma caproni | reverse complement strand
TTTGCACCAATTTCAAAACAGTCTGAACGACGTTTTTAGTTGGTCTCTTCCCCGATTACTGTTGCTTATTGTTTCCAAATGAGTCAACGTTCCCTTCAGCCTTAGATCTGGCTCCCGTTGTAAAACTGCTTTCAGTGATTCACCGGTTCTAGTAGTTAACAATCACAGCACTCCCAAAGTTGACTCTGGTAAATACCTCGGAGTCGTTCTATCCCAAAATCTCTCTTGGACTTGACCTGTAGAGAACGTTTACAACAAGGTTCGTAAAATTTCTCTTCATGTTTTCAGACCTAGGGAGCTTGCTGTTCACCCAAAGGTAATTTTCAAATTTGTGGTGGCATGTACTGTTACCCTGTATTTTTTTCAGATTTAAAAGAAAAAGATTTCGTAATAATTTGCAGAACCATAAAACTCCTATTCCGATGTGGTGGCATAGCCAGAAATCTCCTGGTTGATTTTATTGTGCGCAAGAGTAGCCGATGGAATTTTGAACAACGAAGATCACTGATTGCACAACGAACTTATTAAATCCATGTCAAACCCCTGTACGCGCTCCCATTATAGGCTCCTTCCCACACGCACCGTCGCATAAGGAAACAGCATTCTCCCTTTTATGGCTCACTTTCTAGTAAATCGGGCTCCAGTTATTACAGGTTTGGTTGAACACCTCATGCATTAGTTTATTCCCTCATTTTTTATCCGTCACCACGTCTTCCTGCATGCAGTTTTCTGTCGTTTTTTTTGAATTAACTTATTCACATTCGGAGGCCATTCACCTCAATACCACTGTATTATCGTGAAAAATCGCTGGAAATTCACCTTCCGGTTGCATAGAGCTTACTCTGACTTGGCCTAACTTGACTTGCGTGTGTTTGCTCTGACAAGGGCCGGACGAATTCAGCTATTC
Organism: Echinostoma caproni; assembly: GCA_900618425.1. Taxonomy (NCBI): domain Eukaryota; kingdom Metazoa; phylum Platyhelminthes; class Trematoda; order Plagiorchiida; family Echinostomatidae; genus Echinostoma; species Echinostoma caproni. Next base: position 47,883 of record UZAN01040014.1, on the reverse strand, counting down.
TATTCCTTTGGCTGCTTTTGTTAAGCAATCTACATTTGGATGAACAGCGAAGCAGCTGTCACAGCGCATTGAAGAGCACTGTCCACACTGGCTTCAACACGGTCGAAAAGGTGCCACAGTAGGTACTATTCTCACTCACCTGACAGACTCCGGTCATCAAGTGAAGCGTGAATCTTCCATCAAAGTAGTCTATCGAGTACCATCTCACCAATCCCAGTTGCTGCATCTCCACACCCTATCCACTGCTGAGGCGACCGGCTATCCTTTGTTCACACCCAATCAATCTGTACATACAAGGGATTGGCCCATGCCACTGAATTGCCGTGATCAAAGATGGATCACATGAATGACGCATCACAACCTGATTGTAGTGTTGTTGTGGTGACCTAGTGGTGTGAAACAGGTAGCATCACTCCCCCTGTAGTGATTGTAGCAATAGTAATGGTAATACACACTGAACGCGGAATACGAACCACGTAAAACGGATCACGGATTACGAATCAAGGATAAGCAATCGCGGACTGGATCACGTAAGCAATGGACCGCACTGGCCTAGCACGCAACATCCCACGTAACTGAGACGCAAGGAAAAAGCCACAGGAGTAGTAGTTTGTTTATTGAAAAAAAGGTGAGATTAAATAATATGTACAAAACATGCTCCTTGGTTATCCGGGCCTCTGTCAATCGCGTTCTAGTATTTCTGGCGTCGTTCCGCTTCTGTCTGGGCTGCGTAGTCTCTGATTGGCTGGTACGAACTACCTATGGCATTTAGTCAGAAGCAGTGACACGTACGCGCGTTGTTGACGTTACACGTGAAGTTTGATTGATCGCAGTTGTCCAAAATCTGTAACGCGTCGTTCCAGGGTACTCGTCATCTAGTATGCTGGGATCACCGCACCCCCCTGATTCCTCTCCCGTTCAACCGATCACTGTGACTTTTGAATGACTGAACGTCCATCCTCGTTGGGCATGCCATTTGCTTATATGATCTGTAAAGGTTAGAAGATGAATTATTAAAAACATTTGTTCGCTTCTCAACGTGTGTTTTCTCAACTTCTGCTGTTTTGAAACTTCTACCCTTCCGGAGATGAGCTGCATATCAAACAAACTCTTTAAGTTTTTCAAATGTATTTCTCAACAGCCCAATTTCTGCAACGGTTATCCGACCGACGTGGTCCGTTACATTACCATTCTACGGTCGTTTTGCGTTCCCTGATTGTAAACATATCCTGCTCTTCCATTCTTCTTTCTAACATAAATCCAGCAGACTGACCAATGCCACGGCTATCCCAGGCTGGCTTTTGGACCCGGTCTCTCCAAGCCCAGTTCAGTTGGAACGCACTGATTGGTTGATAAACAAACAAATGTACCTCGAATGAGAAAGAGTGCATTTTGAGGGCTGGGGGAGTCCAATTGTTTGTCCCATTCCACCGCGGAAGTGTTACACCCTTGACCGTTGATCGATTGAGCCCCAGACGCGGATGAACAAACCCGGTGATTTGGTGTGACGGTACATTACGTCAACATGAATCGATATATCGGTTACAGGATTGGATAACCTAGCGAATAATTTCGATGGATGTTGAGGATATCTCGAATTTCATCACCTCTTCTGAATTGAATGCAAGTGACCTCTTGGGTTTGGCATTGAAAGGCACGGTAAGAAAGGTGCTTAACAAAGGCACCTGGATCTATGGAAAGAAGCAGCATCAGTTCGCGTGAAAAGCAAGAATGCATTTGTGCGAATTTGCTGCCTATCCAAAATTTGATTTTTAAATTGAATACTCCACTCTGCCTGGAATGCCAATGGCAATGACCTAACACCGAAACATTCTATCTTCATTACTGGACCTCGATCTCATCCACATCGCATTGGTAACAGTCCAATCAAGTCAAAACATTGTTTTAATGTACCTCTGTATGCTTGATTAGGCCGATTAAATAGATGGTGTCTGACGAAAGTACCATCATCTCTGAGAGCGATTGCTGGATTCGGCTGGAGCTGCACTAGATTCTCCTGAAGCTCAAACCTTTACTTGCGAAGTCGAAGTAGCCTTCACGTTGCCCCCGCCTTACTAGACAGCTGGTAAAACGTTCGCATGCGTTTGTTGCCAGCTAGTGGAGCCACGCTCGATCTGCCCGTCTCAGGACGGACATATTTCCGGGTGGTCAGGTGTGATCGTGTAGTCCGGACAAGTGTAACAGGCAACACTCATATCATGTGATCAAAACGTCCCTGCACCATCACTGTTTGCCTGCGCGTGAGTGCTCAGACAGAATAGATTTTACCGGTCTAAGATCGTCTGATGGGTGAGTACAGAAAACAGAGTAAAATAAGTATAACTGGTATTATTCGTATTAGTAGTAGTATTGTTACGTGACAATTATGCTTTCAAATAAAACAAGGAGTGGCGAACAAGATCGCTTTCAGTGATTCGTAATCATGCCAAATACATCACAATAAATATTACACTGTTTATATATAAATCAGTATTCAATCATAAGAACGCAAACAAATGTTTCGGGAAAGGGAAAATAACCTCATGGGTTATCTGGGGCTAAGTTCATCTTGGGACCGGATATGGAATTCTCAATGATCGCATAATTGTTAGGTCATCCGATCGTTGGGACCACTCGGAATATGGGGTGTATAGGGAGTGGGCCAGGGGAGCTTAAGCGCCTGCACAAATTGTTTTTGGGCACACAAAGGGGGGTAGTGCAGCCGAATTCCTACCGCTTCTGCTGTGGCTAGCATACGACAGCGAACCTGCCTTGATAATCGACCACGAACCCGATACAGGGGACGGAGTGCCTCGGTCACATTCACAGTGTGATTTGTTTCAACTAGGTGTGAAACCACTGCACTAGTGAGTGACTTATTCGTTCCTGTGTTTGGGGTGGTGTTCACGGATTTGTTCAGACAAATGCCTGACCGTGCGGCCTATGCACGTGGTTTCACAGGAACACGTAAATGAGTACACACAAAATGAGACGGCAGCATCCGGCATTTTATCCTTTAGTCGTAAACACACAATTGGCTGGGAAGTGAACAAAACATTGAGCTTTGCTGCATGGAAGGTACTACTAACAGCATCTGATAGTCTCCTTTGTATTACTTCTGCTGATGTATCCCTCTTGAACGGCAAGGCAATGTAAACCGACTTCTTCCTGACCTCAGTCTTTCTCACAATATCTCCACCACACTGAATCATCATGGTAACCAATCGTTCTGGATAGCCATTGTGTGTGAAGACAGTACGTAAGAACCGGAGCTCTTGTTCTATTGTTTCTTCACTACAAGTTTTCCTTGCTCTATCTGCTAGACACCGCACCAAATTCCTTTTCACTTTGAGCGGTACAAAGCTGCGAAAATAAATATATATTGGCCCTTTTAAGTCGTCTTCCTATGCACTGATCGTTGCACTGAGCCATCCGATCTACGACTCAAACAGACGTCTAGAAATGCCAATTTGTTGTTGTTTTCCATTTCTAAAGTAAATATTATGTTCTGGTGAGCAGCATTTAATTTGTTCAAGAGCTCATTTGTTCCTGATATTGTATTGATCACGCACAGAATATCATCCACATATCGTGTATATAACACACAATCCTGAATGGAAGNATTCCTTTTCACTTTGAGCGGTACAAAGCTGCGAAAATAAATATATATTGGCCCTTTTAAGTCGTCTTCCTATGCACTGATTGTTCTACTGAGCCGTCCGATCTACGACTCAAACAGACGTCTAGAAATGCCAATTTGTTGTTGTTTTCCAATTCTAAAGTAAATATTATGTTCTGGTGAGCAGCACTGAATTTGCTCAAGAGCTCATCTGTTCCTGATGTTGTATTGATCACGCACAGAATATCATCCACATATCGTGTATATAACACACAATCCTGAATGGAAGATTTGAGTTGGTTATTTTTGAGTTTCGCCACGAACACATCGGCAAACAACGGTCCTAGAGGTGATCCCATAGCCACACCACCCTTTTGTCGATAAATCTGCTCGTTGAACTTGAATTGGACGTTGTATATGCAAAAATAAAGCAGTCGTTTCAGGTCTTCCAAAGGAAGGCCTATCGCAACATTGTTACTTTGTACGTAACTACACAGGTATTCGATGGTTTCGCTGATTGAAACATTGGTGAAGAGCGAGCTAACGTCCAATGTAAGCATTGTCCGACCCATCAAGCTTCGGTCATGAATGCTGTTCGCAAAAGTGAATGTGTCTCGTACGCTGTGTTTCGCTAATCCAATTCCTACGGGTTCTAATAATTTAGCCAACCATTTGGCAAGTGCGCGGTACGGTGAATTGCACATATCCAGAATCGGTCGCAAGGGTACCCCTTCCTTGTGCACCTTCGGCAACCCATACAGTCTGGGAATCGTTGTCCCAGTCGGCCGGATTCGTTCAAAAGTGGCCGCATCGATTACTCCATTTTGCTTTAAACATCTCAATATCTTTGATAAGGCAACCTCTGTTTGAGCGGTCTTATCCTTTTCTGTTGTTTTGGTAAATTTCGACCCGTCACTCAGTATGGCTTACATCTTTTGTACATAGTCTGTGCGTATCTCCACTGCTCCATTCTTCGGCCCTCTAGTGTACCCACGTGTAATTTACTTCCGTTCCATCAGTAGTCGCATTCTCCTTCGTTTATGCCCAATACTGTCCCAACCTGTCCAAAGTAGAAGCGGAGGGAAAAGAAGAAATGTTTTCACTTGCCGTTCTGATTGCTGACCGTTTGAATGATTTATTTGCAAATGTCTGCTGACCTCTGATTTTCGGACATGTTTAGATCGAACTATCCATTCTCAGCATGCAATTTGACCAAACGATCCTAGTGATTTCAATGGAGAAGCCTAAAACATTGGTTTGCACAATGTATTCGCTGGATCATTTCACTGCATCTTTACCCGTGCACGTATTCACTGTTAATGTGATCAATAATGTATATGGTCAGTGAATAAAAGAGCCAAAAGCGGAGAAAGAATACGATCAAAATTGCTCACCAAATATCATTTTGATCAATGTTGCCCCACAAAGATAAGCCATTCACGCTGTTTACACAGTTTTGGGATGGTAATTTTGAATGGCTAGTGGTGCCTCGGCGAATTTGGGAACCCTAAGTTGTTGTTTGTGTTGCAGAGGACTCTGAACGCGTCGAGCAGCATGATACAGTGCCTCATCCCGACCAGGTGTTGTTTGATCGACGAAATGAGTTTCCTACGTGTCATCGGTGACGTCATACTTGCGAAGTTCCCATTCATTGTTTTCTGAAGCTCGATTATTTGGTAACGCAGTTGTCTCTCCTTTCTGCCGATGTAGATGGTCGGGTATCAACACTGAAAATGACAGACACAATTAGACTTGGCGTGGGAAGACAGCCATTCCAAGTTACCATCTCCAACTGTGTAAACAGCACGAATGGCTATTCACAAGTGGCTCTACCTTGGTAACAGGACAGGACAGGACATGACAGTTCACAGGACTTGCGGCTCCAGCCAGTATGGTAGTCCAGGTTCTTGAGTCTACGGGCCACGTGTACCTTGTAACACTTCTACAGTGAGTAATTTTGATCGCAATCTTTCTCCACATATCGTTCTGTTATATACTGACCATATATTATTGAGCACATAAACTGCAGTATGCACATTTACAGATGCAGCGAAATGATCCAGGGGATACATGGTGCAAACCAGTGTTTTTGGCTTCTCTATTCAAATTCATTACGGGGAAACTTTGCTCTGATCACATTTACATTCCTCACGACTTCAAAACCATTCCGGTCAGTACATATATACAGGTGTTGACCAAACTCGTGCATCATCACCCTTATTTTGAAAATCCATTTCAGCTTGCAATATCATAGTTATATGTAGATGGCTATGAGTAAACTGTATTTATTCCCGACTTTATCTACAACATCTGTGTTCTTTGTTCATTGTTATCACCATGTGAATGTGCGCAACCTTGAGTGTTGCTATAAAATTTGCAGTAGTTCGAAAGTTACAGCTCTGATTTAGAAAATATTTTGGGCAAAGTAGCAACGGAGCTTATCCTTTTTAACAGATGATTCCTGTTCTATAAGAGTTTCTATTAAGTTGAGCACACGTATTCTAATTTTTTATTCTCTTTTCATTCAGTATACAGTAAACAAGCAAATTATTGAAAATATTCTAACCTAAATAAATTTCTAAATTGTTAGGCTACAAACTACTCACGCAGTATCTCCAATACTGGAAGAACTGAAAACAACCCAGGAAAGACAAATTGATCTTCGAAACTTGACTCTGAGATGTGCGGCTCGTTGAATAAGCGTCCTGTAGTGTCATCATGCCCAAACCGAATGAAACTCTCAAAAGGTTTTGGCAAATAAGTAAAGCCGAGAGGCAACTTAAACGAGAATCGCATAAATCTGTGTGCTCAGTTGATATCTTGTGGAAGCGCTTCGATGTGAACATAAGTCCAATTTGTCGTATATTCAACGAAATTTCTACATCAAGACATAAATCGAGAGGGAGAAAACCAGCCATATCAAAGTAAGATAATGATTGTATTTGATCGCAGCAGAGAAGAGTTGCACAGAACCAATCTGGAGGATAGTCCGGGCTGATTAGTCATTTTTCCCCCACGCTTTCATCTGGAAAATGATGGCTCAATTTGAAATGCAGCTGAGGCCACGTGATATAANATGTATTGATTTGACCAACAAATTCAAATCGCGTCGCCCGCCCATTTGGCAATGAGTTTATCTCACTGGTGGCCAACAAGTAATTCAGCATGTTGTTGACGCTGATATACTGAGCCAGTTTTCGAACGAATTTATTTTTATCCGTCAAAATAATTAAATATCTACAGCACCCAACGAGTTGGAAGGGATATGACTATTGTTGTTGGTCTCCTGCGTACGCCAATTGGGACATAGCAAAACTTTCTGCACTGATAAGAGAGGTTTTTGATAACTGTCACTCCAAAAATTCATTCGCTGAAGTCGTATTTTTCACATATGAAGGTTGGTATATCAGCTCTAGGGCTTGGTGATAGAAAACGGTTAGCCTAAAATAAATATTATTTTTTCACATTTATGCAGTTTCTCGACGGGTCGGGTTTAATGTCAAATTCGTTTTATTAAGGTGCAGCAGCTGGGATTTTTGTTTTATTCGGAAACTTATCCCTCTATCAGAAACAGGGATAAGTCAGCTACCTTGCCACAGGTCGCCGGTGTTAAGGGTGTGCGGTGTATTAGAGGACACTTGCAAATTCTGTTTGGCAGTCAACTTGGTGGATTCCATCCTAAAGCGACTGCCTCCAAAGCACAGAAACGAAGAGGAGCAGATGGTACATGGATGAGATGAAAGTGCTATACCTGTACAAAGTCTATGAGTCATTTTAATAAATAAATTACGGTTCCGTTTTCTACTGTGACCTTGTTATCTTGCAACTGATTCATTAGCAAAAATCGTTGAAATCGCGAAATTGTACATTTTAATGGCATGTGGCTAACAGAAGCAAAGACATAAGTGGATATTATATCAGAGATGTTGCGTCTGATGTGGGGCAATATTATATTCAATCCCGTGAATGAGGCTGGAAAAACGAAGCATTGAGAGGAAAAAGTGTGATGAAAATCAGGATGTTGCTTGTTTATGGTCAATATATATATATATTTAAATGTATATATATCTATATATGGTACCGGCTCAGATAATGAGCTGAGCAATACTACTGACATACAGGTATTAATTAAACTCGTGCCGCAGCAACCTGACTTTCATGGCATTTGTTCCTCCCAAAACTTATCGTTTCGAGCATCATTCACAGGGGATTGAATAATATGTTGTCCCATATCAGATGTAACATGGGTGTGATGTCACGTTCACTTATGTTTCTGCGTCTGTTGGTCGATTACCATTATAATGCACGATTTATCGATTTCGACGACTGTTGATGGTACATCAGTTGCAAAGCAACGAAGACACAGTACAAAAAAAACATCATAAGAACTAATTTGTGAAACTGGCTTTCATTTTAGCAATGTTCTATTCGCACTTCTTTATTTTTGAACCCCGGGTCTGGTTGCTTTTGCATGAAGTCTGCCAGGTTGACTGTCAAACAGCATTTGTCCGTCTTCTCCAATGCATGCCGCGCCCTCGTCAACTACGACCACTGTTGAGGTAACTACCATATCCCTGTTTATAACACTAAGGTTAGTTTTGCATTACATTTCAGTCCCAACTACTTGGTGGTTACTGAATGCCTTCGTTATTGGACATGCTCAACTGAGAAGCTGCATAATTTCTAAATGCTTTCTATAACCAACCGCAAGCGAGGTATTGTATTGAAATTTATCTCGAAAAATGTGACTTCCGCCAATGGTTTTTCAGAGTGAAAGTTATCGAAAACCTGCCTAACCAGTGCAACAAATTTGGCAACATCCAGAGTACATACGGGAGATCAACAACAAGAGCTCAGTGCGTGAAGGTGAAGTCGGAAGAATAGCCATTTCAAATCACTCAATATCGATTGTCCCACACCACTACTGACAATAAACTGTGATTTAAATGCGGAGCACAGTATCTGCTTTCTTACCGACTCATTGCTCGTTTTGGGCATTTAATTCTTTTGACAGGTGGAACGAAATTCACTGGATAACATAGTAAATAATTCAGCTTTCTCCGCCTATTGTACTATTTGTTATCAAGCGGCGTTTTTTGAATTTGTTCGTCAAAAATCAATACGTGCTCTCCTCTTTAGTTATTTCGGGTCGAAAGAGATGCTACGTGAGTAGTAGTAGTAGCCACATGACTCATCAATTTATTCAAACTGGAAAATTTTCTTCAATCGGCTTCTTTAGTCTATACGGAATTAAAAATACAAGCTATTTTGAATATATGAATTCAAATTATGAAACACTTTCATGGAACAACAATGTTTTATGAATGTCTGAATGAATTTCCATGCTGCTTTACCTCACATATTTTCTAAGTTTGATCTGCTACAAGATGTCACAAAGGCAAACGATGATACAAAAGAGAGCATTGCAGTGGAAGATAACGTTTGGAATAAATTCTGGTCACCCATGACCGAAATGAGAGTCACATTGCACGAGTTTGATCAGCACCTGCATTGCGTTGTTTCAAAAGCACATTGAATCCCAGACAACCTCATACCAGTGTTGTTTTTGACACAAAAGCCTCGTATGAGACAGCGCGGTGCCAATCATACGCTAGTTCTGTAAACTTGTACCACAATTTCCTGTCGTGGATATTTTCAACCCATGTAACGGCGCAGACGTATGAAACTAGTTAGTATTTAAATCAGTCAATCGATATTGTAACTTCTGCCCAATGCGACGTAACATCTGGTCAATCCGATACAAATTATATTGGCGTCGCGCATTATATCTTTTATTCATGATTTCGGCCAAATCCTAGCCATCCGTTGTCATTTCTTCTAACCTGCAAAACGAAAATCCATGGGAAAATACTTTCACCGTTGTGATGCCCATCGAACAAACATCCACGAAAACCAAGTTGGGTGCGTAAGAAAATGGAACAACCGTGACGCAACCACGCAGAATGCTAAATTCATTCGGATGTTCGGATAGAAGGTGGACACGCGTTCCACCGAGTAGAATGGGGAAGGTTGGTTGACAGGAAAGGTAAAACAACAATTATGATTCATTTTGCTGCCCATGAGATTTATGCGTTGTGAACGATGAGTTGTGTTGGCCGACAGATTTTAGCCGCATCCGGATTTTCCATCATCTGTTGAACTCAAACATTGACGGAAGAAAAATAGCTTCGGAAAGGATTGCTTTATAGTTGCTAATTTTATCTATGATTCAGGGTTCTGAAGTAATAGTTATAAAAAGTAAATTATTGCAAATAACAACCGTAACTCACTATCCCGAGATTTTCAAAATTCATTTGAAATTAAGATTACTCCGTGAGGGCGTCACCGATGTTCACCTTTTTCTCCGAATGTGATTAGTCAGATATCCCAAAACAATCAACGATTCATTGTCGTATTTGAAAAAGTGATCATTCTAACACAGGCTTGTCCACGTTCTGCCTGTGACGTCCTGAGTTCGATCCCAGTTGAGTCAATGGATTCGCCCAATGTTGATGGAAACCCCCACCAGGTTGAAACATATCCTCCATTACTGTCATGCAACAATTTAAGCACGTAGCCCTATCTTTTCTTCTGCCTACAATCTATATGTCCATCTGATCGATAAACTGCACAGTACAAAAATAATATCCATAACCACATCACATCCAGCAACACCTCGATGCACGATGTCGGTGACCTCGAATTCATTGTATTCAACGACGGTGTTTTCCTATTTCCCTTTTAGTTCTTTACATTTGGATATTTAGATCGTTAGAAGAAGAAGAAACGTTGTCACCGCAAATCATTGATTGCCTCCATTTTTCCTCACTTCCCCGTTATTGATTATCGGAAAATTAATAAAAGTCGTTCTTCAGTCATAAAAACATTATATCAAGCAAATGGATCGTGAGATTTGATCAGCGGTTGCACACTAGCAAACTGATTTTGCCAATCGCAGACGGTGTCTGTTTTCCTTTAGAAAAATAGGATTTTTGCCTGAAATAGATTGATACACCTGGTATGGAGGGATAAAAACATAAACAGTATTTACAGTAATCAATACAAGGATGCACTTATATCGGTTGGTCTAGTGGGTTTTTAATGCCAGTGGTTTGAAGACGCAGAAAAACACTTTCTATGTGAATAACCTTTTTTGTGTTATATATATATATATGTATATATATATATATATATGTATTCGCAATTAAATGGAAAGAGGAGAATCCGAAGAGCGAGGGTACTCATGTAAACCTTGCACTAGTGACAAGTTGTAGAAAAAATTTGTGCTTACGTAATGGTCGTAGTTCTTGAGATCACGTGCTCATCACATTCATTGCATAGCATTAAATCCGATGGTCCAGAAAATCATTCAGTAAAATGGCGGCAAATGTGAAAACTGTTAAATCGGGGAATCAAAGGACCGTGATCAACCCTGATGACCATGCCCGCAATCGATTACACTTGTTATCTGATGTAGCGATCAGGCACAGCCCGCAATCGAAAGCCAAGAATTTCAAATGTCGGTCGGGAAGCAGACAAACATAATCTTACGCACAGCCCGAACAAAATTTGAACAATCCTCCCCGGCTCTTTGTCAACCGTGACGTAACGCGTTCGGTTGCATACGAGCAGACAGTGTTCAAAGGTTCCGACTGTGGGTGGACGTCCAGGGACTTAACCAACACGGCAGAGTAACACGTGGAGCACAGAGCAAACGTGTGGTTTAAAAACGCGTATCCACCGTTTGCATCGTTGCATATGAATGACAGATAGAATTAGGGAGCAAGGAGTACCACACATATTACAAAACCAGTTTAAAGTGAGTAATGGAGGATTTGGTTCAAATCTCAAATGGGAATTCGTCGTGTGTACATAGCAAACGCAGCGTGAACTGAAAAGCTGGGAAGCACTGGACAGCTGTTTACACCTGGTTTGTTCTCATCAGTGAACGAATCCATCGACCCAAATGGGGATCGAACAAGGGAACCTCATGGGCGGAACGCAAGTCTGCTACCCACTCGGCCACTGGGTGGCTAATCAGACCGCTTTTTCATTTTCCATTTACATGATATGGCCAAACCCATCTTTGAAAGCTTGTTGTTTGAAAGCTTGAACCTTGCTCATCTCAGAACAACCCCCCCTTCGCCCCCGATTTATGATTCGGTGGTAAACATTCACAACCTGACTACTTGTTTCAAGTGAGTAATGGAGGATTTGATTCGATTGCAAATGGGAATTCGTCATGTATACAGCAAATGAAGCGTGAACTGAAAAGCTAGGAAGCAATAGACAGCCTGCTTTCGTTCTACCTATGGTGAGGCCCCGGGTTCGATTCCCAGTTGGTTCGACGGATTCGCTCACTGATGAGACCCAACCACGTCAAAACAGCTGTTTGCTACGCGACGAATTTTCATTTGAAAACCAGTTTATTGGATAGGCAACTTTGCGAGATTCAAATCAACATCGATTGCGTAGGTAGTCAGTGATTTTGACTCATAAAAATCAGGTTCACTGCTAAGTCAAATACACTCAATCATGTTTAGACGGATCAGGAGCTAAGCAGGATTCACAAAACCTTGAGTTTTATTCTTTTTCAATGTAAACAAAGCTGTGCATTATTCTATGCATTATTCTCGTGGCATAGTTGTTTGAAAAATCAATAGACTACTACATTGTGTCCCAAGGAGATTCAAAGATGAATATGTCAATACTCGCTCAGTTTAAATATTCCGCAATGGATCACTTCCTGGCAGTTTCTATTGATTACAAAGTCACATGTCCTGACAGAATGCTTCTTGACCTAGCTAACCAGTATATTCATTAAAATGGGCTTTTCTGAACTAAACTTTTTCTCCAGGGGTATAACAAAAACTATATAGAATATTACCATAAAAATAGAGACCTAGTACCCTTGGAAAATTGACTTGTCTTAGCCACGACGAATGCAAAAAGCAAAACACAAGGCGTTAGTGAAAACGTTTCGGCCACCTTGGAAGGCCTCTCTCAAGTCGTTTAATCGATTATTCTCACGTTACAAGCAAGTATAGGGCGATGGGATGACCACATCGTGCAGAACTCCGCTGCGATTTGAGAATGCGTGTGTGTTATCAGTCGTTCAACAGGTGGTTGAAACGATTGAAATTGGTTTGACTTTTAGGTCAAAACGTGTGAATTGGTGATTTCTCAATAATCGTGAACACGATACACACGATTTTCAGTGGGATCCGTTCCATCCCTGGATCTCATGTGATTACCTAGAGACCCACGAAACTCTTTCACGGTTCTGGTCCTCATTGGGGTAATTCCAAAGAAGATAAACTGTTCTCTCACCGGTTAGGCTTCATTGTTGTAGCCGTCGCTCCGGTTTTCTTCAGTAGACGCAAATTAGAAGCGCAGATAGTGAGAGTGAACGCATCTGTTATGAAAGAACGGTGATTCGCTTGGTTATGTGCAATCCGAGTTTGGAATTTCCACGCAACCCACCATGAGCTTACTCCGAAAGTTACAATGAACTAATTGCAAAACATTCCACATTTTCCATTTAATTTTATTCATATATCAAACACTGGTGGGTCGATTTTAGGAAAATATTCAGGTAGCGGGTATTGAAGACAAAAGGTTCACTAGGTCAACTCTAGAGTGTATAATTATCTCTTTTCTATATATCCGTGACCAGCTACATCATTGCTGTTTTTAAAATGCTGCTTGTGTAATACATGTTAAAATTTGAAAAAAAATCACTCCATGGACAGATGAATCACAAGGTGTTGCAAAAGCATAATTTTTTTAATTCAAATGGTTATCTATTATTTTATGCCAAGTAACAACTGGAAGCAAAAATATGTAAACCTGTAGGCAGTACTGAAAATAAATCTTTCACGAGGTTAGTCCAAGAAACACGATTTCACGCGTACAACCAACTGCGCTAACGGTCCACCAAACAATTACAAGCATAAAAATAAATGCAAAATAAACTTCGTAAAAGGCTTCAACGGTGTAAATTTTTGTAAATTCCCTTATCTTAGATTAATGAAATTGTTTTATTATTGTTGGAACATAATAAAAATGAAATGAAACCCTGAAGAGATTTATGTTCGATATATCGCCTCAGGTGTGAACAAAAAATTCATATACATGCATGGTTCAACAGGTCTGATTTCTCCAAGTGGCGCTGGGTAACCACCAGTGAGATAAATCCATCGCCAAATGGACGGATGACGCAATTTGAATTATATTGATAAAATCAATACGCACTCGCCTTTGTTGAGAGTTCGATAAAGGGTTCATATCAGGTTAAATTGAGCCACCAATTTCAAAACGGCGCCGTGGAAACATTTTGGCTTTTCCGCCACCCCCCCGTGCCGGACTATCCTCCACATTGGTTGTGTGCAACTTTATCAGTTGCAATCTAATAAAACCATCGTTTTCCTCCCGTGTGATCGATTTTCGCTCACTTTGTATATACCTTAATGGAGTAATTCTAATATAAGTCTAATATGCAATCAATTGGGCTTATGTTTGTATCAAAGCACTTGCACACGTCTGGCACTGAGTCATTGGATTAGTGTGCCACGCTTTCTCAGCAAGCCACTCACCTCAAGGTCAACTTTCGAAGGACGACCTTTATACTTCTTAGAATATCCTTTTACTTATTTCAAGACAAAGTCTAGTACGTGAGTATCTATAACCACGTAAGTTGTGAATTTATCCAATCTAGGAAATTTTAATTATTGGGCTTATTTACTGTGCACTGAATGAAAAAGATAAAATATTTAGAATGTGTAAGTTAACCAAAATGAATACCCATATGAAACAACAATCATAATTATTAGAAAGAATGGATCCTCAAGCTTCTTTACCCAATGTACTTCTCAATTCTTAGCTTTACCGTTGGAATTAACGAAACCGTTTACCGTGAAAACCAACGTGGAGTAAATTCAAGCAGTGGTACATAAGAACTAAGCGAGCTCGATCAACCGCTGCCTGAGAAGAGCTAGATCGAAAACAGATCGCTTCGTGTTTCCACTTTGTTCTTATGCATCAGTCTGAAACGGAACCAATCAACTACTCAGTTGGGTTCACTTGCCCGTGCTACCCAGTCTCCTTCTAGAGCGTGAATGATATTAAAAGTCTCTTCACGTTCTGTCGCTCATTTATTGCCCTTCGTTTGGGAGAGAGGAGCTACGGTCAGTCCAAGATTCCCTTCGGACACATGACAAATGTNGACACATGACAAATGTAATGAGTATTATATGAATAACAGGCACACAACCGGTTCCGCGCGGTCCTTGCCGCTCGTCAGGTATGCGCATATCCGGTAATCTTCTGTCTGGTCATTATTATACTTGCACTGTCGATGTGAATCGTGCAATGCAAAGCTCATCAGCAGCTCGGGGAGTGAAGTTGACGCGTCTAATCCACAACAACTGATACAGAATCGTCGCATTGATTCTTCGAGACTGGTCCGTCTCACAATCCAATCCCGGAGCTGATAATGAGGTTTGCATTGCATAACACGACGAATGTGTCACATGACCGACTGTAGCCAAGTGTGAGCATTTAGGAGATACGGTTGGTCACAGTGATGATGTGCATCGCTGAACCACGGCTGTTCATTGGTCGAGCCGCCCCAGACCAAACCTATCCTGGCAAAAACACAACATCGGACAACGGAACCNNNNTGCTTTCAGACCTGAATGTAGTACAGAACTTGTTCGTCAGTTCTTGATCACCCGGTGACGGAAATACCTTATCAAGGGAACCTCCCACTTTACTCCATAGCAGATCGGGATAAACCACAAGATCTTGTAAAATAATATACGTTTCTCGAAAGTCGCCAACCCGTTTGCACGAGACTTTTTAAAGTTCAACTTGTCTTTTCTTTTTGAGCTCAATTTACGTCCATGCTTAACCGATGTAGACCTTAACGCAGCAATTGATTCCCCCACTAGTTGATTGCATTTAAATGCGATGCAAATGTTTGTGATAACCGCTGGATAGCTGTTTCATCCTGTGTGCGACTCGTCAGCAGTGCGTACTTCCTACGTCCCTGTCAGGACTGGAACCGCGAACATTCGGGACTTCAAACCCTTACCCCTGAGCTACGCGGTCTACGGTAACCAACTTTAGCGAATGAATCAAGTCAGAGTTGTAGAGTAAGAATCGAATGTCCTAATTTAAGCTTGATACTCTTGATTGATTGACCCATTCGCCCAAGTGATGACCGTCGACCGCGTAACTCAGGGATGAGGGTTTGAAGACCCGATGTGAATGTTCGCGGTTCGAGTCCCGACAGGGGCGCAAACGGATTGCAGTGCTGACGAGTCCCAAACAGGACAAAACATCTATTCAGTGCCCTTTGTCGGTTATCACGAACATTTCCATTACCGAAATACACCTAAAAGCCATTTCCTCCATGTTTCGACTCTCCCATCGGAGGCTCGTTTTTGTTCTCCAACAAACTTTAGGTATAGAAAAAACAATTGGGCTATTGCAGAGAATCTCTCACTATTCACCAAACCCAAAACCAGGCTAGAATCGTTAACGAACTGTGATCATCCTAGCCTAAAGGATGACGTAAACCACAGAGCGACACGTTACGGTTTTCGGACAGCTGTGATCCATCAAGCTGCCCGGGTGACGTCAGCAAAGCACGTACCTGCCACAGCATTTGGACTACAAACCATAGGTCGATTGTACCAACCAATCAGACACCGTGCGACTCAGGCAGAAGCTGTGCGACGCCAGAAATACCGGCACGGTATTGACAACTACTTGGATTACCCATAAAATTATTTTGTACATATTAATAAAACCCCCTGATTTCTTTCTATATACGAACTGCTATTTCTGTGGCCTTTTTCTCGCGTCTCGGTTAGCTGGAATATTGTCGTGCTAATACCGGTGTGATTTACATGGTGTCCGTGATTTCTAATCCCTGGTTGATATTTCGTGATCACTGCATACTACAATTACTACATGAACTCAAAACCTCTTCGGGGATGAAGGGAGGAGTTTTAATTACGCATTTTTCTTCAAAAATATCAGACTATTTTGGCTTTCATTCTGTGGACCGCGAATAGAACTTCCGATAGAAGACGATGAGTTGCCCATGTTTGTTACTTCTACCCGTTGTCTTTCAGCAGAGGTACTCGATGTTTCTTCAATTCGCAGATTTCCCTATTTGAGGTATTCAATAATCGACAGGTTCGTCATGTTTCAATCGAGAAGCCAGCTATAAGGCAACGATTTTTTCAACCAATCGCCGAAATCCAATTCCTGTGAGTGAAAGACTTTACATGATAAGCTCGATTCCAAAGAGACTAGGTAGAACCTGCAGATCGCAAAGCATTCAGATTAAAATTTCTTAGTTTCTACGATTTATAATTGTACTTTGAAAGATCATAAGCTGCATTTGATGAACAGTTTTTCGTTACTAATTCAAGCAATTTGTTTCACAGTTCGCTAACTAAGTATTTCTCGAATCGTTTAAAACTAATCGAAGCAACGATAGTTTTCTTTTGCAATCGTTATTCTTTTACGTTGTAGGTTGTGAAGAAATTTAGATTCTGGCGAGATTGGAAACAAGGGAATTTGGATTAGTGAGGTCAGTGAGGATTTTCCGTGCAATATTTCCACATGCGAACAAGTGAAGTTCACACAGTTTTTCAGACAGATCATCAACGGAGATCAGAGACGCACGATCGATGATCGACAAACCTCGACGAACAATTTTGAAGTTTTTCTTGAGTTGACCAGCAAAACACACCCGGGAGGGCAATAAAGAGGAACGGGTAAAACACATTGATGGACAAAAAGCGAAATGATTCTGTTTGCTTGGCGTTGAAGTCTAAAAAATAACACACGTAGTACTCAAAAACAGAGTCCCGTCTACTAATTAGAGTCAAACATTTGACCATCAAATATATGTTTCATGGTCAGGAAAAATTCGGCAAGTTCCTTCAACCATTGAAAGCTCGATTAGCACAGCTACATAAAGGAATTTTCTTCACAATCCGCCGATCGAGAATGAAACTTTGATAAATATGGTTGAAAGAACAACAAGTATGGCAATTCGAAACGAAATTTCCAATCTGGTCGGTCAAAAAACAACCCGAAGTATGATGAAAACAATTTTGTTTAACTAACCGAAAGCTCACCGTTGAAATATGAACGATTAAACGCGGTGGATTCCCAAAACCTGCTGGTTGAGAGCAACAAAATCCCCGTTTGTCTCGATTCCAAAGTCAAAGTTTCATTATAGGCATTACCTACAGGCAGATGCTTTTCTTGTCCCATAGGGGGTTGACTCGAATTGAACTGTAACAATGATGAATAAATTTCCACATGCTGTATTCGGTTGTGTTATGTGTGCTGCTCGTGGATGTTGGAGTGTAATGTGTGTTAACGATTCATCAAGGTTTACCTTGAAAGAATCAATCGTCTCGGCACAAACCACATGAGATTGTAAGGAATTCCAGGCAATGCACACTCTGACGGTGAAGGTATGACGTCAACAGTCCAGTTGAGGTTTTTGGAGTAGTAACTTGAATGGATGTCCCGGTAGATGAACGTTTGATGACAACGTCAAAAGTGGGCGACAAGGGTGATATGGGTTGTGTAATATTTGGTACACTAATCTCAAGTCTCCTCTAGTCCACGATACTGAGCAGAGTATAGACCTAATGACTGCAGTCTACCCATGTATGAATCATAACACAACCTTGTGCCCATCTTTGTGGCAAGCCTTTGTGGACGCTCCAATATTTTGGAGAGCCCACAAAGGATTACTTGGATCGATTTGAATGATAGTGTAATTGGAGTGGGTGGTCAGTGGTTTTTCCGGGTCCTTCTCAACCCCATTTTCCAGTTGAGGGTATCGAACCACAACCTTACCTGCATCTTGATATTTTGTAACGCTACTTTCCCGTCAGAACAATTCTGGGACTTCATTGTGCTGATCAGCAAGCGTAAAATGAGTCACAATTAAGTCTAGCACACTGTATTTGACATTACAAAATCCGATTTTTATTCAACTCATGATGGCGCAATTTACTCACCATCATCATCACCATCGATGACACAAACCGCAGCTTGCTTGACTTGCAACTCATCATCAATTCCCGTATGTCAATCACACGACGCGATTTGTGATGCAGAGAACGACAGCCTCTGAACTGCATGCCCGCTGACCATTTCTTCTCGTCCTACGCTTTCACACCAGATTAAGATTGATTGCCGAAAGACATCCGTGGTGCGTGATCAGTGTAACTGACTACGTTTACAACGCACGCAGGCTAAAACCAATTCAGGAGCTCATAAACGACTTTCCACAAACGCTTTTACCAATTCGAACGAAGTAGTGTTTATAGCATCTCCCTATCCAACTGAAACAAATAATAAGAGCATCAATTTTGTCATATTTCTGTCAACAACATAGAATGGCAGCAAGTATATCTAAAACGTTTGTGAAAAATAGTTATTCGTGGAAATCGAACATGATAGTGTATTTGTCCGAAGAAATGTATCAGTTCGACAAATTGCAGGGACGGGTATAGGGCTTCTTACGAACGCTGTTCATTTACTGGACGCTTGAAAATATATCCATATCCTACAAATTCAAATTGATAGCTTTTGTTTCTTGGAAGTGAATTTTGTTTAATTAATAGAAGATCAAATTAAAATTCAAACTGTTCTGGGTAAATTACAAAATTCAAGTTTGTTGAATCCCTCTGGTTCTTTAAACAATAAATAATCGATAATCGCATCGATTGCCGGGTGCTGAACAGTAAAATGTTTCAAAGCGTCATCGATTCCCGACATGAATGAGTCGACTATACGAGCAGAAACAAGTTAAGATAGAGAGAGTTTCAGGTCGTGCAAACTAAGAAACTGTAATTACAATGTCGTCAGTCTAGTTGACTCTTTGGCAGCCGTAATCTAGCGAGATATCATGTGAGGTGATTATTCCTGGATAGTGCCAGTCGAGTACTAGATAGGTTGTTGCGCTGATGCACCATTTGGTACACGAAGGTTTTATGGCCAGTATTAAATACAATTTTAAAAGGAGAACCACACTTCAACGACGAGAATGCATTTTTGCTCATTATTTTTACGTCAAATAATGAGTCGCATTTGTGCAAGCATAAGAGTGGTCATAAATTGCAGTGAACTTCAATTAGTGTAATCCCAAACTTCGAAACACTTCATCTGCGCATTTCACTAAATGATAGCAAATCCATATATATTTATTGTTTTTTCAATGTTTTTTTACTTCCCTTTTTATTTATTGAATGTACAAATGCACAGTCAACTTTC
>UZAN01040014.1:8691-20516 GCA_900618425.1 Echinostoma caproni | reverse complement strand
CCGTTCTCCTATGGCGAGCGAGAAGGTGACATCGCTACATTTAGATAAATTGAGAGATAACTTGGAAGACGAAGACCATGAGCTTGAGGCAGATAAACTGGTTTGAAGATGTGAAAAGAGGAAATCTCCTTGGAAGTTGGAACCAATTGTGACATCATCAACATACTTAATGAGAAGATCATCTGTGTTAGTGGAAAGGTCACGAATATAGAAAGAGGAAAGAAAGGGGGTCAGAATGGCTCCCTGGAGCACCCCCGAGTTGACTGGTAGGGAGTCAGAGGTTTTTCCAAGAAACTTAGTGAATTGTGTTCCACCAGCAAAATAATCTTGGAGAAAAAGAGGGTATTACTGGACAATCCAGCACCTTGAAGTAGAGACAAACGTTTTTTCCTGTCAATACAGTTAAAAGCATTACTAACGCACATGAAATGCCCCGCCGTGCATGTCTAGGGATCGCAAAACTGAGTTTACTAAATGAGCGAGAGCATCTAAGGTAGAACGTTGTTTGCGATAAGCAAATTGGTTTTCATCTAGCTGCCCAGTAATGGGAATAATGTTACTGTGCATAAACTTTTAGAAAATGTTTAGCGAAATAGAAGTGCAGGCGATTGGTCGTAGTTTCTCAGCTTCTTTTTGGGGGACTAGTGTAATGCGCACAGGTCTCCGGCAGTCAACAATTTTTTGTTCCTCAAAGCAGCGGTTGAAAATACCGCCAAGGGGCTCCCTCAGATAATGCGCACATTCCCTGAGGATGACTTAACATGGTCCGTCAGCACCGGAAGCTTTTGATATTTTTAGGCACTTCAGCTCTGTCCGCATCTGATTAGAGTTGACATGTGAAAGTTCATGATGCTCATCTGATTGGAAATATGGATGCAATATTTCAATTTGAGTTGATGTGGAAAACATGCAGTTGAGTTCATCTGCTGTGGGTTGGAGCCCACGTAGTCTGACTTTTGTTCCACAAAGTTTTTTCATAGCGCTCCAGATCTGCTTGCAGTTACAGCCACCAAGAAGGGTTTCAGTGTAGAGTTTATCAAGATTTTGGATCTCATTCTTGATCAGCACTGACGTTTGTTTACCTAAAGGTCCATCGTGATTTTGATATGCCCATTCCTTGGTTCTTCTGAGGGTCTTCAAAGTAGGAGAAGAAAATCTGGCGGGACCTATGTATAAAGGGGATATGGAGCAACAGATATGAAAACAGAAGTTCAAATAACTCGTGAGGTGTTCACACTCGATCGAGACACTGGGGTCAAAGAACTGATCGAAATTTGTACTCGAGACCAATTCTATCAGTGATGCCAAGTGGACCGGGTCACAGCCTATGAAAAATCTTCCGGCTAGATGTATATGTCAGTGTGCTATGATGTTTCGTTTAATAGACTTTTAGTAAAAAATTGCTGATAAAATGATCGGAGTTTGCCAGAGGGCTCCTCTTCCCACAGCAAACGGGTCAGGATCGTTCAAAAACATAAAATCCAGCTGCGCGTTTCCTCTTGTGGAGAAATTTACAATATTGTGGAGAGACATGTCAAGAAATGAATATCTGCGTGGTTAAAATCGCCACTAACAATAAAAAGAGAGCTTTCGGTGTAGTTAGAAAGTTTGAATATGAATACATCAGCAAACGTCGGTATATCAGACGTTGTACTGGAAGAAGCTGTGTAAATGTCTGATGCCACAATGGAACTATATTTACCAAGGAAAGGGGGTTTACACTCAATCGAAAGACATGAGATATACCCTAAGATGTAATTGAAGATAATCTTTGCAGACTTACACTAAGACGATTTGGTGTAGGTTATAGGATCACCGCCTCGATTTCGCAGTAAACAATCTCTATCCAACCGATGCATATCAAATAAATCTAGCTCAAACAAAGAGTCGTTGATGTCAGGATGCAACCACGTTTCTTGCAGCATAACTGTCCCCAATACATGGCATGTTTTCATCCTTATCAGTTTCGTGAAGTCGCTCATTTTGCTAAATAGTGATCGTAGGTTTGATGAACAAACGGCAGGGATAGACATTTTCTGAGGTTTTGTGTTGCGTAAGGCAACTTGCCAGCCTGCTTGGTGTTTTCTGAGGAAACCTGAGCTATACGGTCCGCATCTTTTGTATCTATTTTTAACTTGATGACTGAACTGATAAAGAATGCCACTCTTGCGCAATGATTGTTCGGAAATCCAAACACTTGCTATGTTTGATGAGTTTTTTTGATGACGAAATATCGAGTCTCGAAAGATCTTTCTCAACCTGAGGAACTGCATATAAGAACACCTCAAAAATGACGGAGTGCAGTGAATGGTATAATCATCAATCCGTTGGTTCGTACTCAACGCAAAACGGGGAGTGAAGCACTCGCTCAAGCAATGACTATTGGCGGTTGCTCATTTTGAAATCTAGAACTAAAGTCTTCTGCCAATAATCACATCCGCGGTAAACTGAAAGTCTACACAGCCTTGTGCATTTCGAACCTGAATGACTCAACTTTCAGCATATTTTGAGCAGCATTACCGTTCAAACGTGAATCTTGGTCTCGCTAAATCTTTACAAACAAACAAAACTTCTGAACGATCGGATTCCGGGTTATATTTGGTTCAAACCAGATTGTCAGAACGATTGTATCACTGCGTTCGTTTGATACAATAAGTTTACCAGCGACGAACTTCGGCTTTGTGATGATAAAGACTTGGTTTGAAGTGTGTGTGACGCTAATTGGTGCGATAATGTGAACAGTGAAGCTAATTACAGTCTGGAAAACTCCGGAGGATAGTTGGAAAGTGACTGGTTAATGTCGCATCTTGGAATGAACAGTGAAAAGCGGACTCAGTGCACCAGAATGATTATGAACGCATCTAGATAGGATCTCTGGGGTGTCTGGGTCTGGGGGAACAGACCCGATAATGGTTACAACCACATAAACACTTTGGAACAATGAACGAAATATCAGAAGGTTATTCAAAGAGTTAAAACCCCGACATTTCTCAAAAGGCAAGGACATTGTCATCCGTCTTCACGCACACACACATACACACACAATTTTACAGTTTATANAAGAAAATAGCTTTACCGTAGTCATTCCCTTTAAAATCTGGTGAGGCAACATTCATTCATTAACGTACAATCACTTTTTCACAGTCATCCATCCCTCATCCATATTCCACATACGCAAACACACCTACAATGATACATACACCACAAATACCAATTATCAAAATTACATCATCTCTTTCTAAACTCTGATCTCCTTCAGAATTATGTATTTCATCTCAGCTATTCAAAACTAACGGATACCGCAGTTATATAAGTGGTAACATGGAGCAAAAGGTATTTATTCCGGGGAGAACATGCTTCATCTTTGAGCCCTAATCGTATTCTGGAAAACGTGTTCATGATACCACCTTTTAAATTCCAGGGGATTACTCTGGGGGTTGAAAAGAACTAGTAGAGGTGGCGCATGTGCGTCTGTGAGTGAAACCCTGCTCAAGTAAGGGCAAGTGGTACACAGTGAGTATTTTGCAGTATTTTCCCCACATAGTGAAATATCCATATATAATGAGCAGAATATTGAATGAAAATAAACAACGCTGACAACTTATCTTTGGAACAGAGGTACATCTAATGTTTTCACAGTTAAAAGATGAAATAGTCAAACGAAAAATCCTTTTTAAACGAATCTCACCGAAGAACTGTAGTGAGAATTCGAATTCTGTTGCAGCTCACTCGCACCAGATGCCACGTGACTGGTCGGCCTTGCTAACGAATACACCATAACTGACGGACACCATGTGTTATCGATCAGCATTTCAAATGGAGTCAGTCCGTTTCCGTTCAGTGATTTGTGTTATTTTCACAAACCAGGAGTGTGCAGTTATAAAAATGACACGTGTGGCATTCCTGGTTGACGAGTATTCTCATTAGATAGAGGTCGTAATTAGCCATCACTTTTCATCGTTTAGTCTTTACACCACACAACATTGAAATTGTTTTCTAAATAATTAAGGAAGGAACTACTGATGTCTTTTGTACCAGGGTAACAGTAGTACGAACATCATGGTGGCATTCTATAAACGTTTACGCAGTTCACATTGACCTGTCTATTTGTTGTCCTCTAGATTGGCGATTTCATAATAATGGGTTTTTTGGTTTGATAAACTGTTCGGTACACAAGTATCCAAAGCTAAAAATGCCAAATAAAACCCTGTTTTATGGACGTTGATTAACCGTTGTCTACGAACACAGTCTATATTTAATTCAATATGTAATCCAATCAGAAGCATAGGTAACAACGTTGACTTATTTCTGGAGCACAGAACAATTTCATATCCACCGACCTGGCAGGAATTCGAACCATGGACTGGAAGTTATATATTGTATTATTGCGTCAACCTGCTTACCTCAGTGAGGACCAGCATAGCCGTATCGGTAGTGATCACGTGTCGCCTACAATTACACACAGATAGATTAGTCCCTCGGTTATCGACATTTGTTTTAATCGGTTAGCACATTGGAGAAAGCTTGACACTTGGCATAGAGATCAACAGATTGTCACTGAGACCCCTTGCCGAAAACTGGAAACAGAAACGGTTATTCTTCATCCGTAAGATAGATAAAATGAATGAATCATGTCCAAATTAGGACTTCCTGACTTTTCATGTGTACTGTGTTATCTCCCCCTATAATATCGTGTTATGCTGCAAAAATATAGTTATATGTATAATATTGCACGCTGCGCATCTCAGATTATTTCCGATCTTCCAACCCTAATTGCTGGTAATCGAAAAACCCTAAACGTAACTGAGGTACAAAAACCCGGAGCACATCTTCTGACCGTTCTTACCGGATGCTCAATTTATCCCCGGTAGTGAGTAATATTAGTTTTCTTAGGGTGCGTTTTATTGCCCATCTCGCAGCATGGAGGTCTCATCCGATCCTCATTGATAACTCTGTGTTTTACATCCTTGATTGGCACGGTATCTCAGAGGGAAATCAGCTCAGTGGGACAATACCCACCCGGTGGCGGGTGCGGGGGGGGGGGAGAGAAACAGAACTGCCCCTGTGAACAGTTGGCTCGAATTTGTGCTTTCTCTCAGTGAGATTAGTTTTGTTGTTATCGAGGAACATGTTGTTCGAGAGACTTTGTAACTTGAGACATTTGATTCAGTTACACTTAATGACGAAGAACACGTTTTGTGAATTCGCATCCCGATAGCACATTTAGGTACAACTATTTGGTTGATTTGGGATGTGAATTTCTTAGACTATGGGTTTTATGGAAAAATGATAATCCAAAAGCTGATCAGAAACCATTTTGTTACCTGTGCAAGTGTCCTCTGGGTTCAATCTGTCCCGCCCGCCCCCCGTCTCAAAAAGAACTCCCAAGTTTCATCAAACATGACCATGCTCAGTTAATGCCCATTGCCCAGTCCATCTCATTGTAAGAATACTCTGAAGTCGGGCTTCAAGGGGTCAACCATTGCATGCTAACGGTCCAACACATTCAGTGTGTGGGCAATGAGCGCTCAATTGCGTAGTATATACTGACCCTGTTTCGCCAGCCTCTGCGAGATATTCCATATAGATCAGTTGGGTTACCAAAGAGGCCTTCGTGGCTCAAATCAAATCCTAGTGAATCTGTTCCCCACTGTGTCTTGCTCATGATGTCCATTGAGTACAAAGTAACTGCACAGTCCCTTTGAGGCTTTAAACTCGGGACACGTGGTTCATCTTACTTCATAAATTCAAACTTACTGATTAATCTGGAGCGTTCAAATATGTAGCACAATTATGGATCAATATTAATTGAGAACCAGACCATAAGTAAAGTCTCCGGTGTTTCTATTTTCGCTAAGAATTTATCCCAAGAACACGGCTCCTGACTCCAAAGTTGACCGATTCCATGTCTTCCTCGTTCAGCTTCTCAGCATCACAGTCCGGTTCAATACACGGGATTCAGGGGAACTGGAATACTCCTAAATTGGAGGAGGTGGGGGGAACTGGATCATCGTTGGTTACCAAAATACAAAAATCAATAAACGAAAGAGTTTTTAAATTCACTCGAGAATTATAAATAAAATATGGATGGAATGATTCGAACAGAGCCAAGCAACCGTCGATTGCAAAAAGGTATGCCCAGACAAGACACGGAAAAAGGCCAAAAGTCAGAGCGGAGCTTGAATGAAGGCTGGTTGGCTACGCGTGTGCTTCTGTGTCCAGAACAAAATGAGATGGGCAGATTGTCGATTGATAAGGGTCCCACTTGTTGCCGTCATGTTAGTAGGCCAATGTGCAGCTGTGCGAAGGCGGATCATGAGATTTCAGTTGTCTTCTGTATTCAGAGAGGGATCAAACGGAATATAAACGGAGTTTTGGATATTTTAGATCGCGATATCCGGAGATAAAATCTAGGTTCTCCTATCCAATCCCAGCTAATAAAACAACTTATAAGAGCGGGATCTACCGAAAACAAAAGTGAATACGATAAAAACGTCACCGGTTTTCAGAGAAGATGGGTCATATGGGAATTTGAATCGCTGTTTATTCACGACCTCGGGCAACTTCTCAGTTGCCAGCAAAACAATTTACACTTTTTGCGTCGTTCGTTCGATTTTATTTTGTTCATTTCTTGTCTCCCTGGACTGATATATATATATATATATATATATATATATATATATATGCATATATTTCACACACTTCTGACTCCAGACTGTTTGCCAAACAAATCATGGTGCAATAATCTTTATGAAAAAGAAAGACGTTCCATGCTTTGCGTGTGGGCTGTCTACAGGTTGCCCAGGCCAAGGTAGGTGCATTTTCTCGAGGAATTCACAACAAGGGCCTTCCGCTAGTCAAAGCCTGACCTGCAAATCAGTGGGAGCTGGTGTCCAGTGCATCGGATCATACGTCCTTTGGATAGGGTCAAACGTCCAAGGTGCCCAATACATCTCGATGGCCAATCAAACCGGTAACCACTGCCACAACCAAAAAGTTGTGTGTGATTCGTACGCCTCCTCTTGGTTGGTTTGGAATCGGGGATTTTGGGCAACTCCCCTAGGTGAATTATCAGTGATCCACCAACCCAGTTATAGCCCCGGATGTCGGCTTTTCGTCCTATCATGTTGGTGAGAAAACTCCTCCGCGAAAAGGCAGTGAGTACGGCTTCCTCAGCAGAGGCTGTTCGAGACGCNCCAGTGAGCCATCAACTCAATTATAGCCCCGGATGTCGGCTTTTCGTCCTCTCACTGTGGTGCGAAAATACCGCCTCCACGAGAGGGCAATGAGTAGGGCTTCCTCAGCAGAGGCTATTCGAGACGCTTGGTCGTATGGGGGCATTTCTCGAGGTGCAAGGGCAGGTTGATCAGCCGCAAGCCTGGACATTCACCCCCGACCCTGCCGAGGCTTTTGGGGGCTAAGGCCCTAATAGGCTCTCATGTTAGAAAAATAATTTCGCGAGTTGTTGGGGAAGGGTGATCAGCCACAATGCAAGACACCCACCTCCGACCATGCTGAGGCTTTTGGAGACTGACTGAGACAGGGCGATTTGACATTCTTACATCATGATCCATAATAACAACTGGTCCTACGTTGCTTATTGATCGGTTGAATTAACCCCTTTGGATCCACTACTGCTGCCCGGTGGAGAAATCATTTCGAACAGAAACCCCCGGGTTCATCAACTGACCAACTGGGACAAGGTAGACGCTGATACATCCGCTTATATGAGGGGAACGATCTATATGATTTGTGTCCCTTCTTAAGTTGCCTCCTCTGGGTTTTGCTCCAAATAAAAAAATGTTTTCTTTTCAATTGTTCGGCTCAAAAAATTGCTTCATATGACTATTCTGACTTCCAAAACGTTTTCGCACGTTCGTGGATCCGTAGTACTGGTTAGCATCAATTCCAAAACACTTGTCTATTCAAAGATCCCGTCTTCCTGATGATCTACTGAATTGGAAATTAGAACGAACAACCTACGGTACCCAGTAGATTTATTGGGATTGCATGCAATGAACCCCAAACAGATAGCTAGTCGTTTGCAAGCTTTGGACACCCGACGCTGAAGCTATCGCTGTGGTGTAGGCACGTGTTCGGTCGTTCTAGGTCGGTTCTATCAATGTGTTTTGTTGCAGCCGCAACAGAAGGTGTAAATGCAACGGCAGATAGGCTCGACTGAGCGACCATTGTTGAATTGGAAGACGTCATCCGATCGGCTGGATACGTAATACAGTAGTGTATTAGGTACTCTGTACGGTGTTTTTTATACGCAGTGTAATACGCTGCATTGTTCACTCATCTTTGTGTACAGCAGACAGATGTGGGACGGATATCGTTTTCAGCCATTCGATGGATACGTATTTGAGTCTGATACCTTCTCCGATAATGAAAGCGAACAAACGACTACGGATAGTCATTTTCGAACCAAAACCCTCTTGAATTTCGTTGGGAAGGCAATCAAGCGAACTTTTGCAAGAATATATGGTTTCGACAGTATCTTCGCCAATGGAACACAAAAGAACAAATGTGCTATGCAGATGAATATAGAAAAATGAGTGAATTGTTCTGTGGTGATAATAGACAACGGTGATACCGATATTCGTCACAGATGTTTATAATATTCTGCAACAAGATCATAAATGGCCACACAAATGTACTTAAACCGGGGGGAGCTTCTCGAATTACCTTCTGTAATGTTCAGTTATAACGACCTTGTTCTCACGTCCTCCACCCCCCACTCAGATAAAAGTATGATAATAAATCGATTCCCAGAAATGTTGGTTTTATCCATTCACATATGGGTGTCGCTACTAAATTAGAAAACAAATTAACGCTTTGATAGTGATGACGCCTAAATGATCCCAAAATTATTTTTCCTTTAGTCCTCCATCCACGAGGGACGACGGACACCGTAGAATATGCAGATCCGGAAAATAAACCAGAGACAAAAATGGGTTTGCAAACACGTGATCAGATTCGATTTCCTGTGGAAGATATGCGAATTTCTCACTGAATAAACGTTTGCATCCGGTCGATGCAATGACTGGTCAACGATGAAACCCGAACCAACGTACCGATCGTTCACCAGGAGATATATGAGATAGAAAGAAAGAAGAACTACTCTCTTTCGTGTGTTGGTTTTGCACGATCAAACACCACCACAAATGGAAACTGAATTCATAGTTTTAAAAGAATGATTCCTATTGTGAATAAGATGTTAGCTGATTTAGCCTTTTTTGGGATATCCTCACGGGACTGTGGTTTGACATATTTCTTACCGAGCAAAAAGCCATTCAGCTTGCCTACGCTTCCGGTTGTGATTAGAAAAAAATATTTTTTATAATACATATTTATGGGGTCATCAATGTGGAAGCTATTTATTTGCGCGAAATCAATCTGTTGTGAGATATTACTCACTTGTGAGTAGTACGC
Source organism: Echinostoma caproni (assembly GCA_900618425.1). NCBI lineage: Eukaryota > Metazoa > Platyhelminthes > Trematoda > Plagiorchiida > Echinostomatidae > Echinostoma > Echinostoma caproni. Next base: position 11,081 of record UZAN01040014.1, on the reverse strand, counting down.
AAAAATATGTGATCAGCGGTTTCTTCCAACCACCAAAAATGAACAAGACCTGTTGGTACAAACTGTTGCTGTTTGGTACGGTGAACACAACAATGCACATCTGCTTGTGGACCGTTACAATACATACCCTGTGTGTTTGCGAGAATTCTGCAAACTTGTTCAAAATGAGATATTTTGATGTATAATTGACAATTTAACCATATCCTGGCTATTTTTAGCGATACACAACTATCCTCGATTAGCACCGTCCTGAAGAATTATAACAAATGGATCTAAGGAAAGCACTGATTTAATCCAGTAGCAGTCCAGTTAGCAGTCGATGAAAAACTTTTTCGGGATAGATCAGCACATATATAACCCCCTTGACACAAGTAGAGGATTGGCTCGAAATGTTCTCTTCTCTCTCTAAATCCATTTTTAGGAATTCTGCCTTGAATTCTATTGAGATGGTTTTAATGACAGGTATTTCGCTGCAGCATATTTTGAGGAACTGATTGTACAGGTGTTGATCGTAATCGTGCAATATCACTCTCGTTTGGTAAATCTATTCCAGTATCAAATATCATACTTGCATCTTTATGGCTATGGTTAAAGTGTATCATTATTCATGACTTTATCTCCCACTGTTATGTTCTTAGTTCTCTTCCATCACCATTGGAATTTGCACGATCTTGAGTGTGGTGATAAAATTTGTAGTAGTTCGAAAGTTGCAGCTCCGATTTGGCGAATATTTTATGCAAAGCATCATGGTTATGCATTATTTCTAATAGCTGTTACTAAGCTGAACACACGTATTCTAAATAGTTTATTTTTTTTCATTCTGTGCACAGTAAATAACCAAATTATTGAAAGGTTTGTACGCTAACTAAATAGAAAAATAAATAAATAGATAGATAGATCCGACTAAAAAATATTCACTTATCATCCCTTTTTACTAACTACCAATTAAAGATGTATTCCAAGAAACATACAAGTTGACCTGCAAACGATGACCTTGAAGTGTGCGGCTAGTTGAATAAGCGTTTTGTTGTATCACCATACCCAACTGGATGAAACATCCAAGAGATTTTGTCGTACAATTAAAACCAAAAGGAAACTTACTGGTCAGGCACACTCAGTTTCTGACTTGAGCAAATGCTTTGATGTGAACGAAGACAAACAATAATTTCTCCATCAAGGCAAACCAAGACGGAGAAACCCGATCACATCGACGCAGGACAATGGCTGCATTTCATCGCAGCTGAGAATAATTGCACAAAAATCAATCTGGAGGTTAGTCCGGGGCTGATTCACCGTTTTTCCTCACGCTTTCGGTTGGAAAATAATGGCTCAATTTAAAGTACAGCTGAGACCACGTGATTTGAAGCCGTTTTGGAACGCCCAACACGGCAGAGTTCGAATTGATTTTAACAACAAATTCAAATCGCATTACCCGTCCTCGCTGGTACCCGACGAGTAATTCAGCATGTGGTGAAAGCTGATCTACTAAGCTAGTTTTCTAAAGAAATTTCTTTTTCCCTGTCCAAAGAAGTAGATATCCATCCCGCCCAACGAGTTGGAAGGGAAGTAAATACTGATCGTCTTGTCGGTGCTCTCCTGCTCATATCAATCTGGATATCGCAAAATGTCTTGCACTAATAAGAGAGCTTTTCGATAGCTGTCACTCTCTAAACGCATTCATGGAGATCATATTTTTCCTAGATGAAGGTTTGTACATCTTTTCACTTGAAGTTGATAGTAGAAAACCTTTTGACGTCATCAAATATCATTTTGTTCAAATTTATGCAGTTTCTGGAAAGGTCAATTCTTAGGTCGAATAAATTTGATTACCGCCTAGCGGTTGGGATTTGAATGTCATCGAAAACTTCTCCTTGTATCGGAAACAGGGATAACTTATCTGCTTCGACATTGGTCGTCAGTGACCAGGCTGTGGTATGTATTACAGGAAAGTGGAAACTTCTGCGGATCAGTCAACTTGGTCGACTCCTTGCAAAAGCGGCTACCTCCAGTGCTTATAAATAAAGAACGGTGAATAAGGTATAGATGAGATGAAAGTACAATACCTGTGTCAAAACTATAAGGCATTTTAATAACTAAATTTCTTTTGTGTTTCTTACTATAGCTTTATAATTTTAAAACTGATACCCCCGGCAACCGTCAAAAGCGAAAAACCATACATTTTGATGACATTCCACTAGTAGAAGCAAAAACACAAGTAGTTAATGTGTCTGATATATTGTGTCTGATTTGTGGCAATATCATCTTGGATTCCTCGTGAATGAGGCTTAAAACACCAAACGTTTGAAGGATTAAATGTGATGAAGGTCAGATCGTTACATCAGTTTTGTCAATATATATATATATATATATATATATATATATATATATAT
>UZAN01040013.1:82824-97056 GCA_900618425.1 Echinostoma caproni | reverse complement strand
GAGATGGAAGAGAATGATTACCAGCCGCAAACCTAGACATCCATCCCCGAACATTCTGAGGTTGTGGGATGACGCGTTGTCGTCAGAATTGTTTTATCGATATGACGCCTAATAAGTGAAAAAGTCCTCGTCCTCGGGCATCGCCTTTTATCCGCTGTCGCTTATTTGCGGCCCACCATCGGCTTGTTGACGGTCTCCGTGACCCACAACTGCACCTGAAGATATGTAAGTGTACCCCTACCTAGTCTGCAGCTGCGTGGTCAACAAAAGCACGAGTTAGTGTTGTTCATTATGTTGCTGGACACGATAATGATGATAATTATTTCCCTCACACAAGTGGTGTTTACACCGCCCTGCTGCCTTTGGCTAACGGAAGACTCCGATTGTGAACCTCCTAGCATAATTTGCCTTATCTAGCCTGGGTCATCGAACAGTATCATGTTCTCGCACAAATCATGAACCTTTTTCCTTCTCAAAGAGATCACTGTACCGTGATTCATATTCGACACAGCCTGAAAATTTAAATGTATGATGCATACAGCAAAACCCATGGTCGGTAATGAACTGTGGAAGGAGGATATATGCTGGAAATATCCAGACGAACACCCATTCGTTGACCCTGATTTTGAAGAGGAAAAAGTAGTTAAGAATATGGCAATGACAAGGTTGTTCCACAATTTCGCCGACCTAAAGGGAACAATGGACTAGGAAATATAAGTCTGACATCTGGGGATGGAAACTTGATGAGGATCAATGCCCGCCTGAGAACGTGATTAACGATTAAAGACTAAGGGTAGAAGAATCGCTGACGCGAGTTCAGAAGAGCAGAAACCAAATTAGCAACAGTAGCAAAGATATAAGAAAGCAACTACCTGGTGATGGGGAGTCGACTACAGATTTGAAGGTAAAGATGGTTGTTGATCAGCAGGATGACCTCACTTTGAACACTGTCGTAAGTAGAAGGTGCAGACTGTTATTCAAGTGTGTTCCAATACCGTTATTATCTTACCTGTTGGCGTTTATCGAAACCAATGAATTTCAGTCAAAGTGTCTGGAGGTTTCTAAGACTATTTTTATTAAATCAGTCGATTACTACTGTGTATTTTTGTATCATACTTTTGCGATCGACAATCCATGCCTTGGGATTTAGAGTAATGAATCCCGGAGGACTTTAGGAGCATAGACGTCGTATCAAACCGGACGAAACTACAGCTTCCAGTCATCAGAAGAAAAATGTGCCACGTCCTTTGATCAAATTTTTTATTAGAAATGCTTTCTGTGGTAAATTTAACTCCCCCCTCCCAAAAAAATACTGGATAGTGTTTCATTCATTTCTCATTATTTGTAACAGTTCGTACGAAAAGTATGTTGGCAGAATAACACGTAAGAACATAGCTTTGATCGATTTATGCGGACGAACCCATAATAAAGGGCGGTATAATAGATATGATCTTTTGGTTCCCCCCTGTGGAAACAATATGTCAGTGTTATGTCTACTTTCCTTTTTAGGGTCTCGGCTGTGAGCGGTCCCTTCTGTCTTTCATTCGCACATGGCGGGATCTACAGAAAATGGTGTTGATCCAAAGTCCGCTGGGAATTGCTCTGTACCGTCCGGTGCGGACGAGACAGAACATGTGCAATGCCCGATATGCGCGAAGTTTGTGCTTTCTAAAACGGCTTTCATTCATCACATGACCACCGATCACGGTGAGCAAGTGATCGCTATGTGCAAGATTTGCCAACAATTCTTTCCATCCGGTGAAATTCAGGCGCACGCAATCCGTTGCAAGGGGTCTCACGTGTGTCCCCATTGTCGTTCCACTTTTGCTCTACCGTCCTACCTCCAAAGACATCTACATAGGCAACATTCTTCCTATCCGCGACCGATATGTGATATTTGTGGTAAAAAATTCTCCTCTTCATGTGCACTGTCCAAACATCAACGACTACATAGAGGTAGGTCTGTTTCCACTTCTTTCATTTCCTCAGGGGAAATGCCTCATTCGTGTAAACTTTGTGGCGCCTCGTTCGCCCAAAAATGGCACTTCCAGATGCATTTGGACTCCCATCATGCCTATGTGGAACTGTATAACGAACCCAAGCCATATAACTGCGCAGTTTGTGGACGAGGTTTCTTTTTTGCTATTAGTCTACAAAACCATCGAAATCAGCATAACAAGACGGTTTCTAAAAGTACGTTTATTTTCTTTATGACATATGTTTCAGAGTGGTCTTGTGATATTTGTGGGAAAGGTTTTGCTTATCCAAGCGAGTATAAGCGCCATATTGAGACCCATCTGAAGAGGCGAAATTATCAATGTTCTTTTTGTCCGCAACGTTTTGGTCGTTCAAGTTTGCTAAAGGCACATATTTTGCGGCATACGAATCCGGAATCGTTTACCTGTCGTTACTGTTTACGAACTTATTCGTCGCGTTCCTATTTGCATCAGCATTTGGAGAAGCACGAGGCAGTAGACGCACAGGCTTCCTCTATTTCTAGTTTCAGCACGTGTTCTGCGATTGATTTTGATCTGGGCACGCTGTCCGATGATTGCGGGTTTACTTCTATGGAGGAGTCTTTCATGGATAAGGTGAGCCTTTTCTTTCAACTGTACATCACTTATTTTCAGGCGTTGAAGGAAAATCACGAAGCAGCTTCTCTCGCTAGTTGCACACTACCTCCCAACGTGAATTTTTTGCACGCTGTGCTTTACGGCGCAAACAGTTGATTTGTGACCACTCGCCTACTTGTCGCCGTCGTCCACCAAGATTTATTGTACTGTTTGCTTCAGATGGAGACTGCGGCCAGGTGCTGGTTGCTCTCCCCGTTACTCCATTAATTAGTCTATTGGTTCAAACAGCGTAGCAAACGGAATGCTGATCACTCCAGAAGAATCCTACCCTGGATATGCCATTTTAAAGACGACTTAAACACTACCAGCCATTCTGTCTGTCTGTTCATCACTCTTGAAGATTGTCGTTGCTTGTGAGTGACTTGAACCGGTATGCTGCATTTTAGCTTCTTGCAAGTCTTTCGTTGACGACTTGTCTTTCCGGTTTCCCGTTGAATACCCAATCCACTTTCCTCCCTATTCTCGCGCACGCGTATGTTCTGTGTGTAGTCCCTACGCTGGCGCTTGTTAATTCACTGTGCTTTTTGTAATATAATTGTATGCGTGCTACTGTTACTACTCTCAGCATCATTACTATTCCTATCCTTGCTAGTTATATTGCTATTCAAACTACTGTTGCTAATACCATTCTTCTACCCCACACAGTGTCAGTCACCAATTTATTTTGCTTTGCCCATTTTATCTGCGAATCATTCTGACTGCATTTATTGAAGTTCGCTTCACTCAATCATTAATTCGCTCACAGGCACATGTAAGCAAACATCCAAACCCGACACACCTCGTTCCTGTATGTGATACCTCGTCCATTTCTACTTCCCCGATCACCGTCACAAAACCCCTATCCCTACTCCGGTGTTTTCCACTTGCTATTTTAGTCTGCTTCCTCTATCACGTCGGATTTTATGAAGATCCATCATGTGGAAGAAAACAGACTCATCGAATCCCCTATCCGTAAATGCACCATCCTTTGACCTGGTGTCTTTCTACGAGGCTCGAGCCGCGGTATGCATTTGCCTCACCCAGCTCCCTCCGCTTCTCAGTGAACAACCAAAACGAGAGTATTCACCCCACCCCACCCCTGAGTACTATGCAAGTCGGAATAAACTCGCTCGTTTTTCACAACTTCTGTGGTTCCATTTACTAGCACAGCGTAACTGTCACTATCGTAATATTTCTCCGGTATCTTCTTTGGTTTAAACTTCACAGTGGAGTGCTTGACTTAGCTGCCTCAGTTTATTTTTCTATACTATCTGTTCAACCCTCTTCCCCACCTCTCCTAAAAAGGGTACGGTTATCCAGCCGATGCCCTACTGTTTCTCCTGATTCTAAACTCAACTGTGACCGCCATAAGGCCGACGTTTACTCTACCATTTATTATTATTGCAATTATTATTATTATTATTATTCGCGTATGTAGTTTTTTATGCATTTCGAACACTTTTCTAAAACAATCAACAGCATACCCAATCCTCCATCCCCACGTAATAAATATGTCGAGCATTTTGATGGCCTTTTCCTCATGCTAGTAGCCTATGCTCCACCCTGGAAACTTGCAATTACCAAGAGGGCACGGAATTTCTCGATTGTTGACAAATGAAAAAGGAATATGTACTAAAATTCTGCCTGCTGATCGTAATCCCAGAGGCATGGGAAGGTTTAGTCCTACACGACTCGATGATTGGGCAACTGCTACCTTTTCATTTATCGATTCAATTTGGTTCCTTTAAAGCTAACTCCAGCGAATAACGTGAGCAGGAGTGGTCTATCAATCAAATGACCGCCACTCAAGGTGGACAGCCCCTGGTAGTGCTGTTCCGTTCACGGTCCGACTTCATTGTTTACCTAACGTTTTAAGCCGTTTTCTAACAGTGGAACAATAATTGACGCACCCTTGCGAAACCTTCGGTAGATCTATTCATTGCTTTCCGGGTCAGACTTTTGAGTAGAATATTCCATTTGACGTTCCCAAGAAAAAAAGACCCTCCATTGTTGTGGGCTACCGCAAAGTTTTTTTATCAGTTACCAGTTTTGGAAACCATGTTTCACGTGATGGGATTCTCCTTTACTCGCGATAATCGATGCGATTCCTGTTTCTGCCCTCAAACTTTGGCGATGCAGATGAACAAAAAGCTATTAAACTGATCGAACCGAGATCTCTTCGCCCAGCTGCGTTCAATAATACCACTTTCAAATCGACGAAAAAGCCTTCCAATATTCAATATATATGCACATGCCTCCGAAGCATGCGCAGGCGATTCTATCCCCATGATCCCGCTGCGTTCTGCAAAACCAAATCACCACACTGTGCGTTGGATTCTAACGCTTGCGATAATACCTCAAGTGTCTTCTGGACTGGATCTCAGTTTGTAGTCGGTTGTGCTTCTCGACGATTCAGCGCGGATCAGCAGTACCAACGAAGCATCCGCAACCCGAACGTTCTGTCCGCGTATGCGCCTACTACACGCAGTTCGCTTGAATGAACGCTTATTTTTATGATTATCTATCTGCTGCGACCGACAACGTAGTTCTGTGGTGCCTATAGTGCTCGGGTTCGATTTTACGGCTGAACATAAATGTGTCTAGGCGTCCCAAATCCTATCTCCGCCACAGGCATATACCATGGAGATTGTGCACCTTAACTACGCCTTACTGGTCAATAGTCGGTTATGCAGATCTTTTATATGCTCACCACTATGAGACTGCAATTTGACGTTGTGGTGGTTTGTACACCTCTGTGATCCATCGAGCTACACAGGATGGTTTTATCGAGCTGAAGATCTAATCATACGTGGAAGGTCAATGGGTAGAGGTCAGACAATGTCCAGCCTCCAGGTTGGGTGTTTGACTAGAATTTGCTTTTCAATCGGTGGAAAATGGTGGGGGAGTGATTGATCCAAGTAAATGGGCTCCACTCCGCCTTACCCGCTCTCTTGTGATTAGGTTCTTGTCAGAATCAAAGGCTTTGGTTTAGAACAATAATCGTTCTACTTCTTAGTGGTTGGACTCCCTGTCAGTACCCGTCTGTGAAGCTCCAATGAACACGAACTAAAAATAATTTCATACTGCATCGGTCGTCGCACAGGATGATCAGGACCAGACTGCCCATTGCCTCGAGCGGGGTGGGTAGTGATAAGTGGACTACTGCTCAGGTATCCCAACCTTTGTTTAGTTCTTTGTCTTCCGTACCCAACTCTTATCCTTTACTCTTTCATCCGACCCATGACATTCCCTCAGATAACTTGGTCTTCACTCGCCAAAATTCGATGTCAGATAGCACTGTGAATAGTTTACCACTAAATTTGTATATTCTGAAGCCCCGTCAACCTATCAATCTGAGGGCAAGTAGGTCAACCAGCAGGTCTTGCGCGTACAATAAATCCTTTAGAAATTGATGTCTTGTGTAGCGCAGGCACGAATTCAAGATTCTAGTATGGATCGTACTAAGCGGCGAAGTTGAGGCCTCACTGATAGATCGGATACCCGTCAATAGTCGTTTTTGCACAGTAAAGCTCTAGGGTTCAGTTAGCGTTCGAAAGGGTAGCAACACGAGAAGGTGTTTGTTCATCATTTCCGCGTATGCACCCACCAACTGCAGTCCCGCTTCACAAAAGGACGAATTTCACGACAAACTCGCCGAACTCATTCGGTTGAGCCGCAGTTTTGATATTCTAGTGCTGGCAAGTGATTTGAAGGCGCAGGTTGGAGAACTGAGCGCATCCAAAGCCTGTCTAGGAGGGCATTTCGGTCTTCCTGCCCAGTGAACAGAAAACGGTGATCGACTACTTCAGTTCTGCGCGGATCATCGGTTGTTCTTACCTAGCATCAACTTTCGACGCAGCTCTCGTCGAACGGCTACATGGTGTTCTAGTTTCACGTGAAAACTGCCCCAAATCGACCACATAGCTGTAAGCTACCGTTGGCGTGGTTCAGTTCGAAATTGCAGGTCTTATTGGACCACCTGCATTGAGTCGAACCATGCACCAGCCTTGTTACACTTCACTCTTCAACTCATCGGTCATCAGTAGAAGTCGCCTCCTTAGTTAGCTGATCATCGTCTGCGCGCGCTATGAAATGGAGCTGGGAGAACCGCGACTTAGTGGAGTATACCAACAGTGGGATTAGATTAAATTTGCGATGCACCCAGCAGCAACCTTAGCTTGTGGCACCGAGCCCGAAGTTCACCGAAGACATTGTATCTGTCAGGATTCAGTAATCCTGATGAATCAAAAGCGGAAGATCCCAATCTGCCCGGATTAGTATAGGGACCGCTTGCGCCTGCAACGTCATCTCAGGGAAAGCCTCAAGTAAGATCACGGAAGCTGGTTGACCAAAATTGTCAGTGAAATAGAGGTAGCTTCTGCATGAGGGAATAGTCAAAGACTGTTTCACCTGGTACGCAGCCCCGGAGGTTGTCGCATTCCGGTCAGTGAGACAATTTGTGATAAAAGTGATAAAAGAGTATCCACAATAAAGAACAGCGATTTGATCGCTGGGCAGTGTTTTAGTGTACAGTTCAGTTGATGGTAATGCGGTTATTGCGGCAATTGCATCGGAAACTCCATGTGTGGTAACGTGTGAGCTCCCGTGAGAATCCAAAGTAGAAAGCTGTATTCAATCAATAAATGAAGGTTGGGGGGGGGGGGGGGGGGGGCTGCGGGACCTGATGGGCTTCTCCGTATTCTTTTCAAGTTGGGCAGTGATTCTCTTTTCTACTCGATTACTAGCTCATTTCGCGGTATCTGGTAGGCGGAGCGTGTCCCTTTATCCTGGGTTGAATCGTTGATAGTTCCGATCTTCAAAAAGGGATCACGTAACGACTGCGCAAACCACCGCTGCCTGAGCTTAGTTCGGATCATCACAAAAGTGGTAACTTGTGTAATACTTCGCCGCTTGACACCCATAAGGAGGTGAATAGTCAGTTTTTACAACCATTAGCCATGCACTTTCTTGCGCCGGTTTTGGTTGCTGTCTTTTGGCGGAGAATAGAAGATTCATATAGACTGAGTAGATGCATGAGCGCCACTGATTGACGTCTAGCTGTGTCGCTCAGTGTCTGTAACTACTGATGACCGTAATCTCGGGGTTCCCAACCAGGGAGCCTAACGGGACCTATGTGACCGAGTCTCCTGGTTAGGGGTTTCATACTATGATGCCAGTTTTTAGTTTGAACCCTCTTGACCTTTTTCCAACTGCTACCTGCCTCGGCAAACATCGCTCGCCGTGGCAACCTATTTGGTGACATGCATAGCATACGCCCCACACAGCGTAATCGGTGGAGGTCGACTATTTGCTCCAGTGAACGACCGCCATTACCTTGAATTCTACGCCTAACCTCGGCATTTCTCATCCGGTTACCCCACCAGACTCGTGCAATGCGACGTAGACAGCGGTGTTCGAACACCGACAATGCATTTTTATTCTGTTTCGGTATTGGCCAAATCTGCACCGTAGAGCGGAGCTGGTTGTACTGCTACAGTATACGCTCGACCCTTCACAAACACCCGGCTTTCTGGACTGCAGCACATTTCAAGTGGTCGAATACCAGCAGATCCTTTTGTTTGCGCACCGACACTAACGCACCCGCCAGTTGAGATATAGGTGCCTAGATAAAAAATTGTGTTTACTTTCTCTACTACTTCCGCAGTTTTGGTAAGATTACGGGCTTGACCAACCCAATATTGTAGCTGTAGATGAATATTCGCAAACAGCCAACCAACCAGGTTGCGGCTGCGTCGACCAAACCTCCGCTCTGCGTCAAGTCCTCGGGTTGCACCACACACATTGTCGACCAATAATCGTGGTATACCATGGGGTGAAAAGAGCCTTTGATTTAATTGACCATGAATCCCTAATGGGTTCCCCGCTTCGCTAAGGAATGTTGCAAATGTGTGAACCTATTACGATCACTGTACTTGCATATGTTCAATAGGGTCTACAATGGGCTAAGCAAATCGTTCGTAACCAGGAGTGGTTTCCGTCAAGGGTACTCTATTTCGCCATTCCTTATTTCGTTACAGTCACGTCAAACGTCCGAGGTGCCCAATCGAGCCAGTGACCACTGCCACAACCGAAAAGGTGTGGGTGCGATTCGTACGCCTCCTCCTAGTTGGGTTTTTGGCCAACTCCTCTAGGTAAACTACCAGTGTCTGAAGTCGGTCGACCGTGCACGGAGAATCCGTAGGTTAGGTGCAGGGTTCCCGGGTATTCTTGTTGATTGCCCTAGCATGTGCTTGAAGTTCATAGATTGCGCGAAAGGGAGCACGTGTTATACATGTCACATGATAGCCCTCGTCGATATGTGTTGTTTGTCAAGGCCGTTATTGAACTTCATAAAACCATGAGAGGTCAAGCCTAGACAAGTCGACAAGGTTTGAATACCATGACTGGGTTTTTGGACATAAGTCGCGTCCTTTAATCGGTCAGGGATTTCAGAATCAGTCGATCCAATAGTGAGCGATCCTGGTGCTATAACGGTGTGTCGTCAATAATGACACTGATGGATATGCTCAGTTTTTTGGTATATCTAGATTAAAGGTACACTGATCTTGGCTTCCCGTTTCTTCCTTTCATTCTAGCCAAACTGACGGGCTGAGCTGCAAGGGTTTGAGCATGTTGATATCGCTGCAATAGTTATATCAATAGCATGTGTTAGGATTGTGAAATACAGTTATAGTGGATACCGATAAATCACAAGAATCGGAAGAATGATTTTGCTTCGCCGTACGATTTTCAATAATGTTGTGTGTATTAGTTGATCGCTTTTTACGCGGCACGCCATTTGAACGGGCAGACAGCACAACATTAGCGCCACTGACTTCAGTTGTGGGTCATATCTGTCAGCGTCTCTAACCAACGATAATCCTCATTTTCTAGGCCGTTGGATGGCGGAATGTAGCAGCTGAAGCCAGCTTCATACCTCTAGGCCATGTCACGGTCTGACCGGCCCGACTCTTCTTCCAGCCGATGGGCATGCATATGAAATACGTGACCAAGCCATCGGAGGCGGTGTAGAGCGATTACTTCTTTTATATTGCGACTATCCACACCCAACGCACGACGACTAACTTCTTAATTTTTCATTAGATGCTCTCAATGCTGCGGAGAAATGGGTGATCGTATGCTGAAAATCGACTGCCATTTTCATCTCGAAGAAGCCAGAGCTCAGACGGTGGCGCTATCGAAACAGATCATTAGACGTACACCGGAGTGGCTGTGAGGAAAACTCGTTGATAACCCGCTAAACGGTGGCACGTAGTGCTCCACCTTGCGCGTCAGACGCCGTTGCTGATGGAGCTGGGGTCTGAAGCATACGTGCTAGGCCATCCTGTTATCTGATATGCATTGCAACTCGCACGGTAAATATGGTGAGCTGGGAAGGACGTTGAGGACAAAGCAAAGCATCAGTCGGTGGAGGGGGATAGTTCGGCGATACGTAGGAGCTAGGTAAAGTACGACGCGAAGGAACGGGTTGGATTGCCATCAAAGACACCACTGCTAGTGCAGCCGTCTGATGTTCCCGATGATTGTAACTTTATCGGAGTGGATCGGCGGTAAGTTGATTGGGGTTTAGGAAAGCAAGGATATGTGCGGTGTATGATTGACGATCATGGATTGTTGGGCAAAAACTCATCGCTGAGTGCGGCGTTAGTTGATGTAATTAATACCCGACTCGGGGTAGAGAGCGTTGTTGCTCAGCTGAAACCTATGCCTCGCATGATACGGTATTCCGAGCCTCGGCCTAAACTGTCGATTCTCGCAGCTGAACGGGAGGACTTGATGATCAGGTTCACTCGTCTTACTGTACGCCGTGCTATGACGTACAACACTACAAAAACGAATCTCTGTCCAACGCCTTTTGTTGGTTTCGTCATTTCATGCTGTTGGTTAGCCTTCTTATTCGTCCTTGACATACTGAGCGTTTCGCCATGGTGTTCTATTGCGGTGAGCCTCTTCAGTAGAAGGCTGCCGATCCTATCAAGGCGCAGAAACTGGAAACCGGAACGACACGGACCATACCGTTGTGCACGCCCGCTTCAAGATCCACCTGAATATTTATCAGAGAACTTGTCTCACAGGCAAATTTAACGTCGTTCTCTTGGGATTATCTGAGAAAAGGCAGGCGTTGCTTGGCGCAGCCACCTGCAAAATAGCCGCAACTAACCTCGACGATTCAGCGGTCGATGCATAGCGGTTCACGCTGAGACTTTTCACCAGAGATGTGTCATTGGACCAGTCAGATAAAACTCTTCGCCACAAAAGTGACCCGATCTCCAAGCGTACACTACAGTTGTTCGAAAAGTCAAGTTAGGCGAGACTGATAAATCAGCTTGAATTTCGTAGTCTACGTCGCAGTGCCACATGCTCCCTCAAGTGGGACCGTAAACAACACTGGGAGCCGGACTTGGTAAAGCTATTTCGTCCAATCCGTGTTGCAACAGGAAAAGGACAAACTTCGGAGCTGCCAATGAGTGACACCGAGCCAACTTATTTAGGGAAATGAACAGAAAATGCAAAGGTGGGTCGATCACTTCGATTTGTTGCTCAACCGCCCATCAAACCAACCTGGTTGTCCACAGGTGTTAGGCAGTTCGGAGACCTACGACATCTATTATAACCCATCTAGTTGGACAGAAATCGCCATTGCAATTACTTCTCTTAAAAATAGGAAGGCCCCTGGAGAAAATGGGATACCACCAGGACTATTCAAATTTCACCTACAATCTCTGGCGGATTCGCTGCACTCTCTTCCTACTCTATTTGGTAAATTGATTTTTTTTAAAGATTGAACAACTTCACTTTTAGTCCCTGTTCCAAAAGGGGAGCAGAACAAGATGCGAATTTTATATGAATATCAGCCTCATTGATATTACGGTGAATTGTTTGCGGTGATACTGCTTAACCGCATCGCAGTGGTTGGAGATGCCGGAACGGTGTGGTATCTCCCAGTGGAAGAGATTGTGTTGAACAGATCTTTACTGTTCGTAGTATCTTGGAACATCACCACAAGTTCCAGCAATCCACCACAGCGTGCTTCATTGACTTCCACTGCCTTTGACCCTGTTAATAAATAATCCTTATGGTGTATATTGCGGTCCTACCGGATGTCCGGGAAGTTCATCCAACTTTTCAAACCATCCTACCCAGGGACCCGGGCACGCGTCAGTACCTATGGAGAAGAATCAGCTGAATTTACTCTAAGCTCAGGAGTCAGGCAAGGTTGTCCCCTATCGTCGGTGTTATTCAGTTACACCGTAGAGCGGATAATGCGACAAGCACTCGCCGAATACCCGGAGTTCAGCTTGGCCTAGGCACACGGATAGCAGGTTTCGAGTTTGCGGATGAAGTCGTCGTACTCGGGGACACCATTCATATAACCTCCAGCCTGTTGTCACTTGTATTAATCAGCTTGCCCGGATCATTGGACTTGAGATCATGTCAAGACATTTTCGACCGAAATGTCTGCCACGACACTACCTCTCGGATGACGGGGAGATTGTTGAATCAACCCAAATCGTCAAGTATATTGGTTGGCTCTACAATCAGAACAAAAAGCCAGACTTAAGATGAAATCCAAATTCGTGTAGATGGATCTTGAAGGGCCTTCCTGAACCTCCTCAGAACGTAATGAAACCGATGCGAAATAAACACCCAAATTCGGGTATATCAGGCTTCAATCCACCCCATCCTCATTTATGGTAGTCAGACACGGCTGCTGAGAGTACAAGGAAGATTGTGGTCTTTGATTATTGAAAGTCAATTGGAGAGATCGGGTTTCCAAGGTTGAAATTCAGCAGCCCTGCTCGAACATCGATAGGCAACGTGATCCGAAGGCCAGACACTCAACTCTCGTAGCAGACTGTAGCGTCTGCACCGTGCCGTGGATGACGTTTCCGACTGGGTGGTCAACTGGAAACCTGGAGCAATACGATCAAGGTGGATATGTAATTACTGGGGCACTAATCCGTTGGTTTAATTCGTCAATGGAACCCGGACCAGGTCTTCCACTGCGCCAACCTTTCCAACGATCATCACGCATGGGCTTCCACCACTAGAAGCCGACTTATCCTCCCCCAGGAGTTAGTCGCTCAAAAGTAATAAGTATGCTTTATTACGTACCGATGACATTCAGTGTATTTCTGTTGGGTAAGTATTATCATTGATCCGGATACTGCACACTGCTAATCTTTCTCATCAACATACCGGTCTACTGTGGTGGCTCAGTCTCACTCCTGGTTGTACATGGGAGCTGATTACCCTGATCTCACAATAACAAACATGTTACTGTGTTTAATTTTGTTCGCTGTTTACCAAACAGGTTAACTCAAAAGCTGCTGGCTGTTCCGCCACCGGTTTTATCCTGGCATTCCAGTCATCGTCGTAGCCCACTTGCGTTTGCCTATCAGACGGCGCGTGTGATTTACCAGCATCCTTCTTTCATCTTGAAGGGTATTAAACTGAACCGTTGCTCATCGAGGCAAGTTTTGAACGATGTGCTCCACGCAACTATTGACCATAGTTCATCCACTTTTGACCGTTTTGATGTTTGCTTGGTCTGTATATTTCATTGTTACTTTACTCCGCATTTACTGTTCGTGTTGTTCTTCACTCACTATGCTTTTTGTCCTTGACGCATTGGGTCGACTCCTGACCGTGGTATTGTTAGCTAGATAACTTCTTATATGGGCAGATTTATTATACTTTTCAACGGGACGAGCCCGAGTCTTACCGGACAAACTTCGCGGAATGGAATTTTACTACGATTTAAAAGTATTTCGATTTGATCAATGGGATTGTGCGTATCTACAAATATTCGTCAAAAATGCTGCCAGAATCAGATCTGTGTACACGAGAATGTTTTCGCATAGCAGAGTGACCTACTTATACGTGGTTATGATCGCACTCGACGTTGGTTACCGGTTCTACCTCGTTTATCACACAATGCAAATGTTGGTCCGAGGTCCGCGGAAACCAGTTTTGTTCGGGCCAAACCTTCGTTGTCTGGATGGACTGTTTTCAGGTCAAATGTCTGGTTTTGTCTTTCCCGGAATATACAATCGCGACAGCCTTTGTCTGGTTAGCCGATTCGTCCGTCTCACGGGTTCCGAGACTGACGCTTGGTCATGACTCATTCAGCAGTGCTTGTCTTTCCGAGCGAGGGAAAGAGAGTACGACAGTCGTTTCTGTAGTGAGGGTACTATGCGCACGGTTACCACCCCAACTTGTCCCTAGAATGGGTCAAAAACAACAACAACAACAACACTTCGTGACCTCACTCGCGGANAGACATCGGCCACCATCCCTGAAGAGCGAGAGAGAGAGAGTGATCTTGTGACACGATTGTTAGTGTGGACTTAACCAACTGATTCACAGACCTAATTATTACCGAGGCTAACTAACTACGTCCAGTGTGGATTGGTATGTTTCAAGACCCTCTACTATGGCTACGGGGGTGGAGGTGAGACAACTGCACACGTGTTTTCTTCGTGAAATGTGTGCATCGGCAGACTTGGTTCATCAATTTAAATTCTATCCTGTGGCCTTGCTGTTTTGACGATTGCGTTGTAGAACTTGAACTTTCCATCTCCGTCGTGGCTTGGAG
>UZAN01040013.1:55154-75438 GCA_900618425.1 Echinostoma caproni | reverse complement strand
GAAAGATTACAGCTGGGGCTATGCTCATCCCAATATCGTCAAACCAGAGGCAGTATGATTTTACTCTATCGGATTTTTCAACAACCCAACCATCCATGTAGATCTCTGTTGGTTTAAACGCACAACGTTCATCTCAGAGGGCATCCGCTGAAGTTGGCACACTAAAAGAGCCGTCTCGACTGCAGACGTCACTCGTTTGCAGTCAGAGTGTGAAGCACATGGGACTCTATAAGCTCACGTGGTCTGTGCCCCAACATTAGTATCTTTCAAGCATCAGCTTGATGATGCTCTGGCAAATATTACGTTTCAACACCCAACTACATAATATATTCTCCTGTGCTCGTCAAAAATAGTAAGGTATTACTACTTTACTTTCATGGACTAACTGTGATATTGTGAATCGTGATCCGAACCAAAGTGTTAACACCCTATGAGATTTGATGAGCGAAGTCTTTGTGAGTTTTTTTCCCATAATAAAAATTTGAATTTGATCTCTGAATCACGGCTGCTGTGAGCGTAGTGACCGATATGTTGGGTTTGAGAAGATACTTCGGTGATTGCTCGCCGGTTCCGATCTGAAGCCGATGCCCGCGTAGGCGCCGAAAGTTCCCCTATATGTGGGCATTGCATCCCACGTCTGTGAGTATCCTCGTTCAGTTCAGCGGCTGGGTGTTTATAAACGATCGGACCCGTCTGATTCCAGACTGTAGGCCAAACAACTCACAGTAAAATGGTTTGTGGAAAAGCAGTTTCCTTGATTTCCTTGTGGGAGGGATACTAGTAGGTCAGTCAGGTCAAAGCGAGTGACCCGCAAGGCAGTGGGGCGGTTTGAAGCCGCAGTTCGCTGAAGGCCGGTATCCCGTTCATTGGGTCGCAGGCCCTATGGACAGGGTCCAATGTCCAAGGTTCCCAAAAAACCTCAATACCCAGTCAAGCGGGTGACCATTGTGTGTGGTTTGTACTCCTGTTCTTGGTTGACCCGGAATTAGGGTTTTTAGCCAACTTCCCTAGGTGAACTGCCAAGGGTTCACCGACTCGATTATCTGCCAACGGCTATTGTGTCTATTACCAATGTCCGCCTTTTCGACAAACACAAAGTAAGCTCATCGATCATTCCACTTCCACTGTTTTCGATTGGGTTGCTCACAAATGTTGGGTCTTGCTGGTAAAATTCACAATAATGCGCTTTGGAGAAATTCCAAGATATACCTAATTGATGCTCATCCTTCGGTGATTCTAGCTCAATCAGAGGACAAAATATATTTGGATCTCGACGGTACTCTTTCAAATCAAACTTGAAATTTCAATTCCAGCAGATCGATCACGCAGTTGATTGCCTTAACTGCCATGTTCTTCTCCACCAAAGGTTCCAGAAAGGCAACGGGTATCGTGCTCGTCTTTGGTTACCTCAAACACACCATAATATGCTCCTGGTACACTGTCATACCCTCAAGTCCACCTAGCACATCACTAACGGCTGACGAAATTGGGAGACTAAATTATAGAAACGTATACCGGTATAACCCCACGACCTGGTAAAAGACGTGAATTATCGGTGTTGCAACTTTGAACATTTGGTCGACAGTGGACACAGGATTGACACAAACAGCATTTACAAGTTTCTTCATTGCACCTATGAACCACACCAGAGGATTACGTAAGAAGATTCTAACAACTGCGGAATCTATAGCAATTAGGATTATGAAGCTGGAGCAGTGCAAGCAACATAATCTGGTTCAAGCGCTATTGTCACTATGGCCATAAGAACAATTGCCCATATCTCTGACACTTTCTGTTCTCTTCCTCAGCCACTTCTCATTTACTGTCTTTTTCGCACACTCACACCTGTTTTAATCATTCTTGACTAACACCTTTCTTGTCGTGTCCAATTCACACATTTTTATCCGGCTTTCCCCTATTCAATTATCGTGACCCTACAGCTTGTTGTCAATCAAACATTTTGCACACAGACATTCATTGAGCATCAGCCTAGGCCTTATATTATTCTACTGACTAATCGAACTATATATGTAAATGCCTGAAGCGATATATCGAAAAGAAATTTCTTCGTGTTTCGACCTTGTTCTTATGCATCAATGGGAATATTTTAAGATCTTTTGTGGTTCTGCAAACATGAGATTTTACTCGCGCAATTTTTCGTGTAGCGTCAGATTCTTGATACACAGTTGCTCTTCCAAACGGTAGCCGTAATTACATCTTGCCGCTTGCTTTTTCAGTTGGCGAATGAATTTTTGGCAGCAAAGTACCTTTCAGGGACTCGTTCAATAGTTTGACAATGTCTTCAGATAAGGTGAGATTCTTCAGCAAATGATACTAATCACAATCACCAGTAGTAAGGAATAGTACTGACTAACACTGCGATCCGCCTTTGTGGACACTTCTTTTTATTAAATAACCTTGTGCGGTTAACAGCAGATGAGGTAATCCCCATTTACTCATGGAAATCGTCAGCTTAAGCCCTGAGACTTAAAGTGGTAAACTACGTAAGTCCCCTTTAGGTTAAATGTGGTATTAAGCCCTTTTTTACCGCTTCCACCTACCACCACAGCACCATAATTAGACCTGTTCCTTGAGCATAGAAAAACTGAAGCACCGGTTTATCTGTTCAATCCTTGGTGGGACCATAGAGCAACATCGAATTGTATGACTCAAGAAATATTTGCAGATCAGGAACAACGATTACAGTCAGCTGCCGAGACGCACGAGGATGGCCACTGATAATAGTAGTAGTTAGTTTATTAGAATATCTCAAACAATGTTGATAATATGAATCGGGAAAACGTACTATCTCCCATTCATTCAACTTCCGTTCGTTATTCCTAAGAGTTTGAATGGTTCAAAACACTGGCTGTTTATTGTGCGCGGTAAATCTGTAACGGATAGCTCTCCTGTGTCTGACGTCTTTTTGGATCGCCGTTTTTATACACAAAAAGCGACATTTAAACGTGGCAGGTAAAAACTGGATGAGAACAAAAACGAATCCAGCCTATTAATCTGTCTGGGAGACTAGGTACAGTCTGCAGTCCAGTTTTGCCGAAATAACAGCAACAAAAAACTATACTATTCCTGTCAGATGTCTTGCACGCAGACATTAGAATAGTTAGAGCTCGCACAACGATTGGGCTTAACGTCCGCTTGTTCCTCGTGTAAACAATGGATTCTTCCGAAAACTAAATGTTTGCATAGAATTGTTCAGTTAAAAAATTCATTAGGAACTGATTGGATGCTTCACTATTTCTGGGGAAAACTGCTGCCAGGCAATGAACGAACTTGAGCTCGGGGAAAATACAGGAGAACTGTACTTTGCATGCATGCAAACTTAAGGATAACTTTTCGAGGAACAAAAAATCTCACAAAAAGGAATGAGTAGTAGTACATGAATTGATAATACCAAAAAAATGGGAAAGACTAGGAAACATTATTATCAGAATACGTAACTGTATCTCCAAGGCACCGGGGTTATTCTAATGACGTAATTTTGTGCTATCGGTCAGTATTGATCTCTCCTCATTGATTGGTTCGTTAACTGTCCAGCGTGACGACACTCCTTTTGGTAAGAATTGCGCCAGTTTCTGTGCCTGCCCGTCTGCGTGTTGACGCACTGCTTGCTCACCGGCTACGTTTGCGTTTACATACTGGAAGTATAATTACTACTTAATTCACTACTTGCGCACTTGAGTTATACGGGATACAACAGCCACCTTGCAAGCAATTCACTAATTCCTCCGAAAGCCTCAATATGGTCCGGGTGGGTGTCTGGGATTGTGATTGGTCATCATTCCCTCACACCCCGCAAAATATATGACGAAGCGTCTCAAATAACCTCTGCTGACGAAGCCCTACTCACTGCCTTACCTTGACGGGGGTGTTTTTCCCACCAAAGTGAGAGAACGAAAAGCCGACATCCGGGGTTATAACTGGGTTGGTGGACCACTGGCAGTCCACTTAAGGGAGTTGGCTAAATCCATGATTCCAAACCAACCGGGAGGAGGCGTACGAACCACACACAAATTCCTGGTGGCGGCAGTGGTCACCGGTTCGACTGTGAATCGAGGTATATTGGGCACCTTCGACGTTTAACCCCGTCTGAAGGGCGTATGATCCGATGAACTGGACACCGGCCCCCAATGGACTGCAGACTCTGAACTCCGTCCTGTTGTCTTGCAGGTTTGACTTTCTAGCCAAAGCCTCCGGGTGGGGACTCCGAGGTTATCCCCTTTTCTCGGCCAGGGCAACCGGGAAGTAACAGACCCACAAAACCTATGAACACATTCTTCAGATTTCTTTTTGTTCATATGTTGTGGCACATTTGCCAGTTCCGTGTAATTCTTTACGTGTTGAAAAAATAATAATTCAGTAGTGTTGGGCATAAGTGATATGTACTTGTCATAAGTGAGTATCACCATGAATCGGTGATAGGTGGATAAATCACAACAGCTGATCCGGTGAAGCGAATTTCATCTGATCAACCTTTGAATAGCATAATGTGTATTTCCACGATCGAAACATTGAAGCGGCCGGAACGGTGTATCGTGATGAAGTACGTCTAATCACTTTTACGAATATTGCTATATATTATTGTTTCACTGACTTCTGTTTCAAACAAATCAGTGCATTATTTGTTAGTACGCACCATACTGTCAGGTTGCCCAGACCTAGGCAGGTGAGTTTTCTTGGGGAATTCACTCCCGTAGCCTTCGACTAACCAAAGTCTAACCTTTAAGGCATCGGGTGATTTGGGAAAACCGCAACCCAGTTCTTCGGATCATATACCCTTTCGGACGGGATTAAACCTCTAAGGCACCAAATACCTCGATGATCAATCGGGCCGATGCCCACTGCCACAAACAGTAAGGCATGGATGAGTGTGGTTCGTACACCTCTTCTTTGTGGGTTTAGAATCAGGGTTTTTAGCCAGCTCCCCTTGGTGAACTACCAATTGTTCAGTCCCGGTTCTTGGCTTTTCATCCTATCACTTTTATAGGAAAACACACCCACCATAGGAAGTTACTGAGTAGGACTTTCTTAGCAGAGGCGTTTTGTGACGCTCGATCGTACAAGAGAATTTGGCGAGGTCCAAAGGTAGGGTGACCAGTCACAACCCGAGACGCGCACATTTGACCATATTGAGTACCTACTGTGAATTGATCACACAGATTAATGGATGACTTGAATTGGTAAAACGATGATCTGGTCTTGTGAACTGGACAAATGGTAAAATGATAGCCGCGATCTAATTGCTGATGAGTTTGGATGGACCAGGGTATTTGATGTAGCGACAAAGCCGAGGTGTATCTTTTTGGAATCAATTNTTTGTTCCTCGCGATCCAAATACCTTTTGTATTCCACGATAATCGATTTTTTATTCTAGCAAGTGTTTCTGAGTAGATGATTCTGCTAGAAGATAACAAAATTGTTGTGTCCGCGGACTGCAATAAAAATCGAGGGCAGCAAAGTCAATTGACATAAACCGGTACATATTTTTACCTCTTATTTACTTTTATTGAATATGAAAATAATGATGTACTTTTCAAGGCTGGAGAATGGACCCATCAAAGAGCTGCCATACGATACATAGAATATGGGGATAGTGAGGTGGTGGTTGTGATGGGGTTCGAACATAATTCCACTGCAGTGATGAGTTGATGGCAAGGCCAACGTGCCAAAATTCACAAGGGCAATCGTTTGCACCACAACCACGACAGAAGTTGTGCTGGAAAACCGATTATTTTGTAGGATAATGCGGGGCTTTGGTTTGTTCTGAAAGAAAGGCTGATTTCTTAGTGACCACGTGACGTCCGAGATCGTGTTAAATTTAAAAGTCGAAGGTACAAAATTACCGTTTCCCCCAGTTCCGTTCTCATTGTGTTTGAACATAATGTTCTGCGTTTAAAAAATTAAGCAAATAAGCTCATACATAGTCTCTTTTTGGATGTCAAATCCTGATAAGCGATGCCAAAGCGCTTAACCAAATTGTACTCCTCAGGGTCTTTTGGAAAACAAGAAACCATGGGGGACAAACAGAATTTTAACTGACTTGCAGCTCTTCTTTTGTCAGCTGCGTAACGTCTATTTGAGCCACTGCGTAAATAACTTTCGCTTAGAACCATGGAGGTTAGGTGTTGCTATTTCATAACTGATTTTTTTCAAATTAACCGATTACACGTTTTGATTGTATACGAGAAAAACTACGACGAAATATCTAAAAGTTGCGGTGATAAGCACTATGAGTTTATTTGTGCCCCGTGGCGGGTAATTTGTTTGCAAATGTTTCATCACACCAGCCAATGTGACGTCTTCAGTGCTTGTGAGGTGGCACTATTCTGCGTTTGCCTGTTTGTTTGTTTTTTAAATTTATTCTTCTTCACTTTGGATGAAGTCGGAACTAGAAAGAGCACACAGCATCAATAAAACATTCAACGACTTCAAACATACAGTGGAGACGGAGACGGATGGCCAACTGGCCGTTTTAAACGTCATCAAGAAAGACAAGAAGACAACGGTCTATTGCAATGCAACGCACATGAATCAAATCCTAAATTTAGGATTTAATCATTCACACAGCTACAAAAAATTCTGTGTTAGGACCCTGTCTGTAAGAATCCGAACGCACACTCAAGAAAAAGAAATACATCTCTTCAGAGTATTCGCTCGCAATGTCTACACCGGTAACTTCGTGAAAATAACTCTACCCCTAAGAAGGAGATAAGCAACAGACGGATAATCAAGAACAACCCTACCGTACATCAAAGTCGATTAGGAAATGACAGCAAGCCTGTTCAAATCATACAAAATCCAAGTCAATCACAAATTGGCCACATGCCTACAGAGAATTCCTTCAAAACCCAAGGAGAGAACAATGGAGAAAGACAAGAGTTAAGTTATCTACTAAATAAGGTGCAAGAACGGCTCAAAACACCATCGGACAAACAGGAGGACTATTATCAACAAGGATCCGTGAACATCAATTGACAGTCAGGAGGCATGAACCATCAATGCTGAGTTCCCTCTATGAGGATCAAGAAGGAAATCGATTCGACTTTAAATCAGTAAAAATTATCGACCAAACCCGGTCAAAACACGCCAGAGAATTTCTCGAGACTTGGCACTCACTCTTCAATCTACTCAATAAATTGAATCGCATGTACACACCAATGCAACTCAAGCACCAAATGAGGCAACAAAAAAGGTAACGTTGTGAACTAAGAACGGACAAGAAAACCGCAACCGGGAAGGAAGAACAACCTCCAGCTTCACCGTCTTTCAACAATTTAACGAAGAACCAGGTCGGACACAGTGAGAACAAGGGACAAAAGTAGTTCAGCAAACGGGTGCAAGCAGAACACTGCCCATTCACAAGCACTGAAGATCTCATCACCTCGGTTGGTGTAATGACACGTTTGCAAACAAATTACCCGGCTCAGGGCGAACAGGTGAAATTCAGTGCAGTTCACCCGAAAAACAATCTTCAATAATTTACAAAGCACCATGAGTTGTCAACAATGTATATTTTCAACTTTCTTTGAAGCATGAATTCGTCAACAAAAGTACGTGTAGTGAATTTCAACTAGATCTGTGTGTTTTGCAAATGTCCAGTGTCTTAATACCAGAACACTGGATTCAATTCGAATAGATAAAAAATAAATGGTTATGAAAATTGAGCATATTTCAAAGGTTCCTGTATCTTATACAGGAACTGAAGGGCAAAATGCGTAACCATTGTAAATACAGCAGAACAAAGCTGTCGAACGGGTTAGAAGTTGACAACAAGGAAAGAACGCCGGACATTCGGAGAGTTGTTTTACTAAAGTATTTTGCCGCTTTTTGAATTGAACTGAATAAAAAAGCAAGTGGTTTACTTGGTCGCACGCTCTCTTTTTCTCTCCCTGGTACTGTCTTATGCTCTGTGAAAATCGAGCAAAAATCCAGTCTGTTGAGATACGTCATGGATTAACAATTTCCTGTCTGATGAACTGGAGGCATGACGCACTGCAAGTGTTTGTCTCCATAGGCATCATTCAGTCGGCCAACAGCGGGCCAAATCTTGGACAGTTTGTCGAATGGACCTTTACCATCTCTTTGCCACGGGGCAGGAAAAGCGGCTTCTTCTCTGGAGTACGGTCGATCCCAGTTTGATCGAGTGACATCCTACAAGGGAGGAGTGGGACAGTAAGAAAAGCCAATTAGGTCGTTCTCTCGGTGTGTGTGGTACCCGATTCACCTAAAGTTCGATCCATCTGATGATGATTGGTGTATATTTTGTCGTATATTCTTGTGCGTATCACAAGTGTATGCCCTACGTTCAACCTCATCGAAGCACGCATCATGTTTTATAAAAGGAATACACAAAACGTTTGCACCCTTGGCTATTTGGGGGAAAATAAATATGAAACATCGGTGAACGGTGGACAAAATCGGAAAGAATTGTGTGTCAGTGGACATTGCTTGCTGCACCAATAAACAATTTCTCCCAATAAATGAAAAACTGACGGGCAATAATCCGCATTCCTCCACCGGGACCTTTCTTGAGAAGGCCAGAGCACAAAACACGAGAGACACAGCAAAGGCTAAAAATACACAAGAAAAAACATGTGTAAATTGTGCCGCACGTGACCTAAAACTTTCCCAGTTTACGTACTTGAAAGGATAATAGGTGAAATTCCTCAACTGGCGACGATCAGCAATGATTCATGTCCAGGGTGACGACCCTAAGTTGTTTAACTGATCTTACTCTGGACAAGAGTTTCAGCATCAATCGTAACAGGATGGGACAGAAAAGGTTACGAATGCACTGCAACACATTGAATTAGATTGTGATCAAGACCAGGATGGAGGCTCATACTTTTCCCACTCGGAAGATCGTTTCAAAACACTATACCAACACCAGTCCACAGTATTGGAAACGGGATGTGCCTGTTTGAAACAGGTGTAAATTTGAAGATAAATCGCTAAGAATAAACAACGGGGAAGCGGAGCCCTGTAAAGTGGTCCGGATCCATTTACTTAAGGCTGATTTGCACTCCGACCCAATTGACCGCACTGTGCTGTCGCAGCTACGTGGCCATACTGGTAGAGAAAGTTTCGAATCCGAACTTGTCCCTCTTGCTACTCAGAAGGGATATATGCTTAGAGCACAAAGCTGTTACCGTGAAAAACAAACGCACCAACATCTTACGTACACCTTCTGGCTGGGTTTGTGTACGAATTTGGAAAAACAAAGGGTGTATTCGCAGGCACGCCTAAGTTACTTCATTATTGTGACCATCTGAGCCGGAAAAAGGTAGATAGCTTCAACTACTCCGTAACTGCGGAGAGCAAATTGACGAAGTACTGATTTTTCTAGCCCTAAGATTAGAAATCTTCATATAATATCAGCATTTATGTCAATATTACTGTGCACTGGTCCGGATCCAATGAGATGATGATGGTGGGCAACGAATGTGAGACCTAAATCAGAGCTGTAGGGAGCGTTTAGCCCTCAGATCCGAGGGTCCTTTTGCTGAACTCCGTTTAGGCGTTATACTATAATTCTTCTGCAACAAAAGGGAGGGTGGGTAAAATTGAAGACAGTGAAATGAAACCTAATCACAAACCAGTTATGTCATTTCAGAGAGGTCTCACCCTCAGTGGTATTAATTTATATAGATTCCAGAATAATAATGCTATATTGTTGTCAGTTCAATTTGTCTAGCTGTTACTTTGTGCGGAGTAGGATTACGAACTTCCGAAACAGCGGACTTGTCCAATTGACCGATTACGAGTATACATTCCCCGGTGATTGCACACGCGTAAAGGGTGGATGATAGGCCGTACGAGTGTAGTAATGGTTGTCGAGCTCCGTGGCATAATACCTGTGGAGGTCAAGTCGGGTTGCAGTAAATGGATTCAGAGTACTGCAGAGTGGCTCTATCTCCTTGTTTTATTTCAGTGATTTATCTTTAAGTTCAACCGTCCACCTTTTTAAATACTTGGGTTATGTTGGATATAGTGTGGAATGATTGTAGTTTGAGATGCGGAAATTGGTATTGGTGTGTTCACTGAGCTGGAAATGTTGTTCATAGATGTTTCGTAGCCTGATTAGATAACACTATTAGTGCGGTTCGAGGGAGACATTTATTGTTTTTGAGCGTCCAGTGTAGGCCACCGATCAGCTGTCGAGCTGGATGGGATCTGTAGTAAAACAGAATAGCTGGAGAATGATTCGTGTGCTCATCCCTGATGCACACAACCGATTGACCAAAGATCGACAGGTCATTCACAGAGAAAAGCAATTTTTTTCAAGTGTGGTGAACAGCGAATTACCAGAAAAGTTAGAGAAAGAACCGTACAAAGCAAGTCACAAGAGATCAGCTCTAGAGAGAAAGTTGGACAGAATAACCCCGCAGAATAGGGAACAGGAATCATAGGATTGGAGAAAAAGATTTATCCAGCCGAGTATTATCACATGCCGAACGGTCAGTACCTAGTTCAAGGACTGAATCTGCATCATGCTGATTCCAATCGTTTAGACTTCATAGCGACACCGCAATTCGCCATAAAGACAAATAACATAACCCCGGATACTAATGAAGACATAAGACAAAGAATAATCGCTGTGTTGAACAGGAGAAAAAAACAATATCTTCGAGCTTCCCCGAGTTGCTCTGATGATGCTCCCTAGACGGGCTACGAAACGTCTGCGAACAACACTTGCAGCTTGCAGAACACACCAACACTCGGATTATGTTTCTGACACAATATGTTGGATCATTTTGTAAATAACCTCTCATTAGTCCCACAGAACACACTGAGAACAACAAGGGCGTGGCGAATAAGCTCGTTTTCAGTTATTCGTAATCATGCCATTACGTAATATTAACCATCACAAACAATAAGAACAAACGGAATGAGAGATTCAAGTCTTAATAGTCCAGCTCTGGCTCCAATCATGGGTGCATGTGTGCTTGTGTGAAAGTGATCATAGGGTCAAAATTTCAAGTATTATGTAATGGCATGATTACGAATGACTGAAAACGATCTTGTTCGCCACGCTGTTGTTGTTCTCATTTTGTAAACATTTGTTACCTTTCCTCTTTTATCTCTTCCTTTAGTGCTGTACAAGCACATTATCCAACCCCCCCCCTAAACACAAGGCATCTGCGTTGCACCTCTCAGTGCATCGCATCACCTGAATTCGCGATGAAAATGATGACAAAACATATGCAGTTAATCAAGAGCCAATATATTACATAACTAATTGATGGGTTAAGTTTGAGAAATGTCCATATCACACGTAGCAGCATGGTCCGCTCAACGAGCTAGCACACAGAACTGAATTTATTGCGCCGTTCCAATTGCGATACATCTGTTTCAGTTTCCCTATTTCTGTGTTGTTTCATTACGCGTTCCTCTGGGCATGCATTCGGTAGTAGCAAAATTCAATTAGCAAACGCGCAGAGAAATACTTCCGGGTCAAGTTAGACTAAATGAATTGACGGTAGCAGATCCACGTGTTAAGAGTGGTCGAGTCCATGGTGTTTCTCCACACAAAGTAGCACAGACAGAGGTTATTTGTGAGTAGCATACAGACAAGGATATGTGAGTTGCATGTGCGCACTACATTTATAACGATTGCAAAAAGCGAACTCTCCACAGAGTTTCTACCGTAGACAAGACTGGCATCTGCGTTATGCAGATGTATTCGGTTTGAGCGACCTCATGCGAAGGCATTCGTTTTTTATGACAAAGGATTGCCTGGGTATTCTAGGTCACGTCTGTTGTGCTCAATTGTCATAAGCGTTAGTGGAATGGGATCCTATGGACTGAATACATCAATAAGAGGAAAAAATTCAGTTGGATGCGGCCTCACTAACTAAAACCAATTAAAGTGACATTCTTCTGGTCCAGTAGCGTATACATGCAAGAGGTGCTGTTGTTCATTTCACACAGAGCATACTTGACTCTTTTTTTATTGCTACCACCACTAAGGGCGCGATAATGGCTTGACTACTTCGGGATCTACTTTTGCCCCGGCGGTTCAAAAAGCATGGGTTTTTCGCGAAGATAATCAAGAGCTTCCAACATTGTACTGATAGTCAGCCCAACGACGATCTTCAAGTGGGACTGAGTCAAAATAATAAATAATACGCTCTGGCGATGTTATGACATGCTGTCGCTGGTCTGTGTGTTTGTATGGGGAAGGAGGCAGATACCAAACTTGACCATCGGTGTCCAAGCTGTCACATTATCGTTCTGCTTTTGTTTAATGACCAATGAATTTGTAGAAGATTTAGTTCAGCGAAATTTCGAGGTAACGAGAAAAGTCAATTTTGTGCAAAAATTGAAAAGTATTGGACTATTGACTTGAAAGAAAACAGCGCAGTTTTTCAGTTTTTAGTAGCAGCCGGTGCTTCCTACATACACACTCGTTGTTATAGTGTTATTCTGTTATAGGGTTTTGGAAACCTAACTGCCTTGATAAATACTTTGTTAGACACCCTAAAAAGTCATTCACATGGGAGAATAATTTATTCAAGATATTTCGATGAAACCGATTTGTGTGGGGGTGGGGTGATGCTTACTTCAGCCGTATGCGGGGCATGTTTTAGCGGATTGTTGTCTTTTGGCCATTCACCTTCGGAAATTTTGTCCACTTCTCTCCGTATGTGAATCAATGCGTCACAAAGTCGGTCACATTCAGCCAATGATTCGCTCTCAGTCGGTTCAATCATCAAACTTCCGGGGACTGGCCAAGACATGGTAGGACTGTGAAAACCTGGAAGTCAATATGTGTTTTGGGGTGGGGGTTGAGGTTGATAGAGGAACCGGTGAGTGTTTTCAACAGTCTAGTGAAACCCGTGAACTCATTTTGATGGCAAAGGTACATGTACACGAATGTCATGGAAAATGTGTTAAAAATGAGAATCTCTTTTCACAAAATAAAATATCCGCCTGCTCTTTATTGAGTGGAGTGGAGAGGAGAGGAGACTTTCAGCGAATCTTCACAAACGTCTAGTTGTGTCTCAGTTGGTTCAACTAACCGTAGAGTGTATGAAAGCTTTGAAAAGAAAATAAGTACGGAGACTCCCCAATAAGTTTAACTGATATTGCTGTTTGTACACTCTTCAGAATTTCAAAGGGGAACGTCGTCGCGTAAATAGCAAATGAAGCGTGAAGTTAAAAGCTAGGAATCATTGGACAGCTTCTTCGATTTGGTTGGGTCTCATCAGCAATGCGAATCTATCTACCCAACTGGTGGCCCACAATAAGCTTGCAAAGATGGGTTGTGCAAATAAGAAATGAAAAACGGTTCTGATCAGCAGCCCGGCGGCCAAGTGGATCTCATGCGTGCGTCCCACCTGTGAGGTCCCTGGTTCGATCCCCAGCTGGGTCAATGGATTCGCACTGCTGATGAGACCCAACCTGGTCGAAACAGCTGTCCAGTGCTTCTAAGCCTTTCAGTTCACGTTTTATTCACGATATACAGGAGGAATTTCCCCTTTGAAATTGAATCAAATCCTCCATTATTCACATGGAACTCTTCAGAATGTCAGTCAGTATGGTAGGAAACCAACCAATCCGGTGCATTCCCACTACTGTGCCTTAACTGGTCAAATACGGCCTGGCTATCGCTACGCTTATGTCGAGTCGGCAGAAATTCACCATATATACTGACTGAACGACTCATCAATTTCGTTAATTTAGAAGGACAATAGAATGATTATGCATTTATGAGGTGAATAGGCGAAACGGGAGGATGATGGTCTTCATGGAACCAAAAATATTATTTACACCGTTTCCGGTACAGGTCTCAAGGTCTGTCACAGCTGAACTCCGTGACGTACTCAGGCATCCGAACAAGTTTGGATATTTCAATTCTACAATGGGAATAACTTCTACGGTCATACACCTCTGAATGACACGCCGGTTTATTGAGTTATTTTTACGAATCCTGGACGGACATGAATTGCCGGCAGAAGGGAAATTAGCCTCCAAAAATTTTCGATGCCATAGTAACACGTCGACTTCATATGATGAGTCCATGCATTGTGAAAAAATCTCCCTTGCCGTTTTTACAAAAGTGGATTTTGCTAGCCGCTTTAGCGTTGTAGTCAAAATTCAGATTGAACTAAACACGTTTGTGTAACTGCAGCCATGATTGTGTGTGGGGAGAGACGAGACACAAGTAAAAAATGAAAGAAGCAAGATCACAGCAACAAGTTGGTCAGTAACTATTTTCATTATACTTTTTATTTGCCATATTGAGTTTTGGTCCATAGACGATCTTGGGATTTTTGAAAAGTGAAATGCAAAACAACGCGGTAGTTGATATCAGTGCGGTCGTACTACTACAACGTATACATCCGAGCGGATAGCGTTGTAAAATCGAAGTCGGCTGATTGACCAAAGATCGCGAGTCGGTCACCA
This sequence comes from Echinostoma caproni, assembly GCA_900618425.1. Taxonomy (NCBI): domain Eukaryota; kingdom Metazoa; phylum Platyhelminthes; class Trematoda; order Plagiorchiida; family Echinostomatidae; genus Echinostoma; species Echinostoma caproni. The sequence goes on along the minus strand of UZAN01040013.1, from coordinate 61,011 downwards.
GCCAATATGCTCTCATCATAGTTTCGGTTGCCGACTATTCGGCGATTCGTCTTTGGATCAGCTTTTTCCGTATAAATAAATGAAATGAAAAGATATTAATTGACGAATCAGAAAATCAAAAATAAGGTAACCAGATGGCTAATTAACTCCTGTAATTTCCATGACCAAACATCATGTAAAGGATACAGCATATTTTTTACCTATATCCGGCCGTTATCGTTATGCTGGGCAATAGGACTGTGAGAAAGGTATTTACAAAACCATACGATGATGTGTAAGAGAAACGGTAATCCTGTGAACTATTTGCGGGTGGTTAAACATCCACCTATTTAGGCAATGCCAACTCACAGGAAGCGGGACTTGTGTGTATTCAATGCCAATGATCGAGAAAACAGAACACTGGACAACTGTGTAGTGATCGCGGATCATAAATCACGGTTATAACGAAAGCACCGAATCGAACTAGCAATATTAGGCTGGCAACTCCCTGCACCAAGAACCAGGAAAAAGGCGACAGCAGCAGCGATTAGTTTATTGAGGAAACTCAAAGAAATGTCATTGGTTCAACAGGTCTCCACCAATGGCCTGTATGCATTCTTGAAATCATACAGATTCCTTTTGAATCGCACGATTTCTGACTGGTTGCTACCATTGGCCTGTGGTTCGTCGACCAGAAACTGAAACGTGTCTCCCCGTGGTTGGCGTTATCTCGTAGGCTAAGATCACCATAAGCTGTTTCATCCTAACTGGGCCTCGTCAGCATTGCGTTATTCTTGTGCCGGAACTCCAATCTGTTTGAGTTGTGAATCCAAATCATTGCGAATTCTTGAGGTGCACTGCTAAGTGAGAGAGCCCCTCAGCAGGCCTCAACAAAAAGTGCCATCAACATTTTTCAAAAGAAATAGTTATGCCAGACTACTGTAGCATAAAGAGCTGCAAGTTTATCAGTATTTCAAATCCATTAGGATATGTTGAATACATATGCCGACCCCGGTTAGGTGGTATTTTTTCAAGTGAGTTGTAAAGATTATTATCACTATTATTATTATTAGCTGGAAAGAAGACTCGTGAACCGAAACGGATTATCAAGAAATCAGAACTCCATCAACTAATCCCACTGCTTTACCCAAAACACAAAATGTATACAAACAGTTTTTCGAAGAATTCATTTTCCGATTTGTACATTCCTATACAATGAAAATTTTCTAAAATGTGAGGCTCCTAGGTGGAACACCTCATCGTCTTGTCAGTGGCAGCGCGCGACAAAAGAAACGTGAAAAATTGGTGCTTCAGGCATTCATTGCGCAATGTAGCTGATAATTTATCACTGTCATCATCATGCTTACGCATGACGTAACCGCTTCTTTCTATGGGAGTAAGAGTGTCCTCCGATCTTCTTGTATTGAATTGATAGGTTAAGCTTCAACAGAAGAATGCTAAACACCTCGGTTGTTGCTACTATTCGAAACTTAACAGGTCCGGATTTATTTGGAGGTTCCCCTTAGACCGTGGTGAAATGTTTCTTTTTCAATGTCCGATTTCGCCTGAGTGGAGTAACTACACTTGACATGATACCCCTGCCTTCATATCTAAGCTGATTCTTCTCAACCACTAGCACCTCCTCCCGTTTTGTTTTACCTCCTTCCGTTGAATGTATAATGATGCACTTTTGGGGGAGAGGGATGCGTTCAATCAGAGGACTGTCATTCAACACACGGAGAATGGACAGTGTGGATGAGGTGATTGCGGCGGTGGGATTCGAACACACGTCCTTCAGAACGATAACTCGATGACATTCACCATTACCGCGTTGTGGTTTGACCAATTCTATACCTGTCAACTAAAAGCCGATGACTCATCCGTGGCCTAATTACAAATGAATGTTTGTGCAAAGCGGATCACCCTCGCATGAATCATCACTGTCTCAATGATTCAAAGCTCTACTCTGGTGCTAGAGTACGTTCGTTATTGACTGATAAAAAATGGTATAAAAATTAAAATCATGAATACATGATATTTTCTGAATTATCTTATGCAATTACAGATCTCATTCAATGGAATGGGGCACACGAGATGGGAGTTACACGTGGAGGCAATCAAAGGCGTGACAAAGAAATGAATCATTTTTCCACCTCGTTCGCCGATTGGCATGAATCTTGCATTCTTCTTTTGTGTCGAATAGGCTATAATTCACTTTTGGAGTGTGCAACCGAACAAATTACTCACATCGGGAACACACGTTCCCGTGTGTGTACACTCAGTGTTTGGGTTAGTTCTTCTCGTCCGGACAACGTGAATCTTGTGATATGGTGTGCCTGTATGATTGTGAACTTCTGTTAGATCTGGGCTTGGGTTTGAGTGATGACCGGTTATCTTTGTACAAACAGAACCAGTTGGTGTATGTCCCAGCTCGCATCATACATAGCCATGAGGATGGTTTATCAACGAACTAAATCCATATTTCACTAGGGTCGGTCATCTATCCAACTTCTTGATCGTTCAATGATCTGAAATAAGGTTGTTTTGGAGTAGCTGTAACTGAACGAAAACATCGTCAGCCAATTCGTTTGTAGTTCGACTCGTGACACCACAGTCCTAATTTCACATTTATTGCATGACTTTTCTTCAAGGCAGTGTTCCTTCCTGGATTCTGGAGAGCGCTGTACATTGTTTAAATATATATTACAAATAAGTGAGATAGTTAATTATTTGTATATTATTGCCGAGGATGATGAAAGTTTATCCATGTCTTATGAATTCTTTCGCCACTGTCCGAGTAAATTGCTGTCGGGAACTAAGTTAGAAGTCATCCAAAATCAAACTTATTGCCCAACAGAAGTGAGATCATGATGTAGTGAAATACGTTCAGCATAGTGCCACTGGAATCATTGTTGAGTGAGACAGATATATTCAACCTTCTGATATTCGAAATTGTTTGTAACAAATAAACACTACTTTTCCGGAGAAGATCCTTACCCCATTGTATTTACTGTGTTTCTGGGCACTTTGTTAAACGTGAAGAAACCGAATGAAACTGGCGCGTGGTCAATAAACCGAATCGAATGAAGAACATTTAGTTGCTCTTCTACTGAACGCATGTATTTACCACCTCCCGGTATTTAATATTTGCATTTTTCATGAACTATTGGTAACCTAATCTTCCCGGAATGAGCATCGGAAACGAAAAAAGAGCTTGAAGAACCGAAATTGACATTTCGTGGTTGAGGAAAACGGATCAAGCACTAGGGAAAGTTCACAGTCCTTCCTGGTCCCTGTAGGACCATGAACTGTGACAACTTTCACTGGTAAACTGGGTGTTTTTACCGGTTATTAGTACATGCTTCCACTCAGTGGAGTTGAAGAGTAATTGCCCTGGAATTTGTGGCCACCCTGAGAGCATATTTTTAGGAAAATCGTTTTTTCTGAACATTGCGTTGGAGGTCTGCCGTCTACATTACACCTCAAAGCAGCGTACCTCATTTGCTTGTCTGTATGACACTACTAGTCTCATACCCAGAACTCGTAGTACACGTTGGTTTTAGGACATTAATGCTAACCTTTGACAAAAACTCGCGCACTGTGTCCGAATTGCGACAAAACTGAGCTCATGAAATATAGTTGTTTAAAAAGCTTCTTTCGAACAACTAAGAGACAATGGTTGTTTAACGTCTGGTCATATTGGTCAGCGGCATAGGTCAACATCACTTTGACTCGGGGGTGGTGCGAGTAAATAGTGCCAAAACTACCTAAGGTTCCAACTTCATCGCGTTCTCTGGCTACCGCTTCATCGATCTTTTTGCTCCTGGAAATTAAATTTACTATTACCTTTTCATAAAAAAGGACTTAAAAAAATAAAGACTAAACATCAAATCTTGAATATTTATCACTCAAGTCACAGAGAGATTGATCCATCTGTGTGGCTTCATCTACGCACAGTAAGATGTAACTTATCTGAAAACATCTGTGAATCACCGCACTCATCTATCCACCTATCCGAATCAGTTATTCACAAGATAAAGCCCACTGGTTCAAAATTTCGAAAAAAACATTCTAAAACTAATAACAGCTGTCGCCTAATCACCCTTCCGAAACCAACCTAGCTTTGCTGTCTCTTTGTCGATGCTCTTCTTGTCCCTAGCCTACCACACTTCAAGTCAGTTGTACCGGTGGAGATAGGGTTTGCTTCCGTTGAGGGACCATATCCCTGTCGTGCGTCACTGGTGTACGAGGTTCGGTCCTCATAATCCCAAGGAATGATCAGTGTAAACAAAAACTGGACATGGACATGTTGGAAGCCTAACCGGCATCTGATAATAGTATTATGCAAACAATATCAACGTTCGATGTCAGATAGTTCGGAGCAAGAAATTGCGCACAATCGCTCAGCATGTGTGTATGTTTCTCCTTCAACCGACGTTGATGACCCGAACATGTCCGCTTAACAAATGCTGTAAATGGCGGAGGAAAAAGAGCACACTGGCGGCCAGTTTCTTACGTAGTATTGGAAGATGTAAAAAATCAATATCAAGCCAAAACGATTGGAAACTTAAAACTTCCCGGATTAAAGACTATCTCGGATTAAACTTGAAGATTTGGTTCCAGTCATTATTCTACTTGTTTTTCTTTTCTTTTTTCCTCCCTTGATGTATATTGATGTATACTGACAAAATATGAAACCTCTGTGGCATGATCATCACATGTCTTCAAGTATAGACTGATCAACATTGTACCTTTTGTAAATCAAGTTGTCCCGGTGTCAAGGCAAGATCTGCGAGCCTCATTCCAAGTTGTCTCACTGCTTACGCAAGTTGTCCTGACATCATTTCAAGTGATGTCGCTATCAAATTTAGATATCCATATGGGTTAGACGCGGACCTCGCCAAAATTTCCGGACCTGCTTACTGTGTTCAAGAGTCATGGCGACGTTTAGATAGTCGCCGTTCAGTACAAAGATGCATCAGCCTTCTATTTGCGCTCGGGTGGGAGAATATGGTGTTTGGACCTCTCTATCGTTTCCCCAACCCCAAAAATCAGGGATATAACTCGTTCTGTTTTCTCACGTGTGGGCGTGAGTGTCACTATCTACCGCGTAACATGTATTCACCCCCAGCCCCATAAATCTTAATATCGTATCGTGTTCCGCTGACACCAATGGACTGTTCTCGATCTTTACACGTGCCATTGTTACGGAGATTCCGTTTCAGTGATATCATCCTTGAAACAGCAACATAATTTCTACCTTTCGACTACCAAGTACCATCCAAGGGACCACTTGGACCAAATATCCTCGAAAGTAACAAGATGGTTCTATCACACCAACTGCTTTCGACATATCATACAGAGATCCTATAAAATATATGCCACACATTGTACGATATTTGCATAATCTTATAATAATTCTGGGGTTGCACCCAAGGTCTTTTGATAATCTAAGTTCTCCTGATTCGTCTAGGAGCTCTGAATTGGCATAGAAATGAGTGGTTTACAACAAGAGTCGATAACGAAGTCGGACAAGTCTGTCCTATGCACATTGGTTGCGGTCACTTGATGGATGATCGCACATAGACTACGAACTTCTGTTTGTACTTCTACATGTGATATCTTTGTGCACCTTACTTTTTCACTCATTCGGAAACTAGTTGCGATGATTTCCTTCCTATTCCTTGTTTCGAGCTGGACCATGACTGCACAGAATCCGATTTCAATGAATTACTATAGTACGAGTAGGCATCACTTAATGTGGTGATTCAGTCTGCCGAGATAACACCGACCAGGTGGCCACTCGTTACCGTTACTGGACAACGTAGCACTCGCTCAAGGTGTCAGTCAATCGAAGGTCATGCGGGCCATGCGACCT
>UZAN01040013.1:39266-54416 GCA_900618425.1 Echinostoma caproni | reverse complement strand
CACACAAGTCCATCATCTCTTGACAAACTCTGATTTCCTTCGCAGATATTTGTCTCATCTCCCCACCTGTTTTAATCTATTATAAATTAATGCAGCACCGAAAACGAGCTTGTCTGCTATTTGGTGTTCTCAAAAGTTGTAGGACTTGGAGAACGAGAACGGGGATTGGTTGATACCAGTTTAACCAATGGTATTTCTATCTACATGTTATTCGATCCCATTGATTGCTTCTAGTAAACTGAATCGCTATTTCTGTGGCCTTTTTCCTGCTTCTCGGTCTCGGAAGATTCCGGCGTATGATTTAATTTTTCATCTGCGATTACGATTCGTGATTTACGAGTCTTTTCTATTCGGTTTAATACAATTTGATGTTGTGGAAGGGATCAGTCAAGTAGTGAGATATTGGATGTGTATGCCACTCCCACTGAGATCGATAAATAAGTGGAGCGGTGCGAACTGTAGTGCAGTATTCGCGTGAGTGGCACGCAGAGCCAATCACTGCTAGTTCTCACTACGGACGGTCGGGACCTATATTACCTACTGAAGAACCCTGTGTTTTCTGAAGCCCCTCCCCCCAAAAAAGCTCCGTATGATTCTTTGAAGCGACTACTGCTTGACCATCTGCTGCCCGCAGAGTTTCAGGCATATAAACGGACCAAAATCATGGATTTGAAAAATGCCAGAACCATATCGTTNGTCTGAGTGAACAAGCGGGCGGTGTGTTGTACTTACGATAGTCGTTTGGAGAACCAATTGTACAATCGGCTGCTGGCTGGTACCAGCAATATAACACTGTAGCGGAAATCGCTGGAGAATGAAAAATCGGACGTTCGTAGAAGCATGCAAGATCTACGGATGACATGATGATCTGATGCAAACAACTTCCAGTGGATCGGCCACTCTCTTCGAAAGACGCGGTCAGAAACCAATCCAACCGCGAATTCCCAAACACGAGTTTTATGAACTTGGTACCGTCAAACCCATTAGCGAATGCTCGTTGCGTCAAATTTACCATCTACGCTCCATGTGTCACTTCCGAAACGCCAAGTGTTATGGATTCCGAAAGACTGAGCATATGCAGCGAGTGTGTAAACGGTCCCGCTGTAACCTGGCACATAATCATCGATTCAGCAAGAAATAACAAATCTTGTGCTTACCCTGCAAACCCAGAGTGAGTATGCTGAATTCATATAGAAAGATGCAGCACTGAAAACCGTTATTCAACAGAAGTCCGTTGTGGACACAGGAAGTACGGAGTCCATCATTCCCACTGAAGTACTACGATCGATTTGTCCCGAAGCCACCTTTCATCGAACTTCTGAGAAAATTGTTCGTATTACGAACTCTCATCAATTCATCGAATTTTCTCTCTTTCGTCATGCATTGCGGGATACCTTGAACACAAATTTAAAACCGACAAATTTCATAGAAATCAAAAGCACCTGTAGTACTCGGAATGATAATGATCAATATAGTCCACTTGATTGCTTTCTCGCATTCAGCCAATCTGATTGCTTGTCCTTGAGACCACATAATTGGTTGTCGACTCCGTTTCCTGATTGGGTATTTGGGGGTTGCACTGTGGTGCGTGTGTACTGCCGACCGATTTCATTGGACGATCACCCAGCATCTCATCATATATTGTATGGCTTGGCAACCGCACCAGTAATATTTTATCGTGAGTGTTTGTACCTCACGGAACCTTTTCGGCTCATGGCGTTTTGTTTGCTTTGCCTTTCAGGTTTAACTTTAACCCCGACCCACGGAAGACCTATCTGCCAGTGTTTCCTCGCCAACCCGTGTCCCGCATCCCTCCGCCGTTCCCCGTCGTCGTTTGTCCCCCGCAAAGCCTCGTATCGTTTCCCGCTGTGAAAATACGAGCCGACGGACATCCTATCGCGCATTTCCGTTCACTCCGCTGCACTGCGAGAGCCCGGAGTATGTTCGTATTACAATATCTCATTTGTGAACTGGCGAATCAATTGATTCTACCAATGGGATTTATCCCTCAGAGTTGTGGTTTATATTGAAAAACAAAAGCAGTTGTAACTGTCGTTGTTGCGTGGGATAGTTCCTATGAAGTGAATAATTTTATGCATTTCATCGGTTGAAGCAGCCAAACGGATAGATTTTTCCCCCGTGCCTATCGAGTGAGGATACTCGATCAACATGAGAACTTTAGGAGGCAAAGTGACATCTATGCGATACTTGTTTTTATTTTTCCTACAAATCATGTGAAGGAGGTACTAGGGCTTTAGTTACAATAGAATTCTTTGTGATGATTGACAAAGATGAGTGAATAGCTGTTAGGACTCGTCATCGATGCGTACCTATCTTGTCCCAGTCGGGACTGAAGTTCGAAATTCCAAAATAGAAGTCGAAACCTTTTTGCACCTGAGCTACACCCTTAGCTAATGCACTATAGTCTACAAACAATTCTCGCCTCTTTGTCCTTTCTACGCATGTGAATTCAACCCTATGCACTGTCTGCAACACAGACAGTATTGAGCTAATCGAGTTACAGCCCCATTTCGATATCCCCAAATCATGGACCACACTGTGCATAATTTGCCGGCATGTTTGTGGTTGTCATTACTCGGTATTACCGCCCTGTCCCTTTTTCTTATCTTCTCACAGAAAATCCAATTGATTTATTCCGTTGTAAACACTATCGTTTTTTCACTTACGAATACGCCGTTTGACCTACCCAAAGGAACAGCAACGTAGCAGAATTCACTGGAAGAATTGAGTGGGTAGTGCACATATGCTGCACTCCCGTAATCGGCAAGGCCAATCAGTTCAGATACCCCCCCCCCACCCCCATCCCAATTCGGTCGCAGAATCACTTTGTTTACGAATGATTCTGAAGGTTACCTAAAAGTGCGTACACACATACACACACACAACACGTGTCTTTTCATTTTCTCACAGTTAGTATCGTTGAGAGCGATAACATCGCACAGACGCACAAGCAAGCCACACGTAAAATGGGATTCCATGGGTAGCAAATGAGCCCGCGAATAGACACTACACAATTTATGGCTAAAGATACTGTGTTTTATGAGAGTGGTGAAGGAATTGGTTTGATCAAATGTGATGAATTTGTCGTGTAAATGAGGCGGGGGCTATGAAACACTGGACAGCTGTTTTGACGGTTGGGTCTCAAGAACAGTGCAAATCCATCCACCATTTTATCAGCTCACGCCTCGTTTACACGACGAATTTATCACATTTAATCAAATCGAATCCTCCACTACTCTCATACACTATGTAATCAGGTTGTGAAAGTTTTCAACCTAGTCATAACCCGGAAGGCTAGTGATGAGATGAGCGAGGTGCGATGCACGCAACAACAAGCTCGAAAAGATGTGGTGTAGTGTATAAGGAACACAGAAAACGGCCTGATCAGCTACCTGGTGGCCGAGTGGGAGGTATGTTTACGTTCTACCTGTGAGGTCCCGGTTTTGATCCTCAATGGAGTGAAGCTACACTATGGGTTTCATTGTCCTCGTGAGAACTGCGTAAATGACCTTCATTTTTCACTTCATCACGTGTGTTTTAGTGTATGATCAGATAGAACGACATGAGTGCTTGTGAATTTTAAGCGAATCAACCTTAGGAAAATGAACCGATATCTTTGATATGTTGTGAGCAAACGGCAAGGGGGTCAACCCTGACCCCATTCAAACTTCGCAGATGAGTTGCAATTTAATCTAAATAACCCCCTTGTCGTTCGTTGAGTTTTTGAAACCAATTGAAATGTTCCCAGTGGCTAGCTAGGTTGTTCACATCGGACGTTCCTCTGCAATCATTCGAGTTCCTCCGTATAAGCATTCTGTATCAGGGAACGGTATCGTGCAATTCCCTGTTCTCGTGTAACGACCCTATTTTGTATTATTGCCAATTGTGACGAGTTCTCATATGACATCGGATATGACACAGTTTCCGGTGAGCTCTGCAGTGCGCTTGCCCTTTGTAAATCTCGTGCTGTGGATCCACATAAACGTACCAAAGCTCGTTACCCACTTTGTTCCTACTCCCGTACGCCCCTCGGCATGCCAACAATTAGGTTGATCGATTGGTTTCCTTACTCGTGATAGCTCAGTCGGTCCTAAGTGCTACAGAACATGTGGTGAACCAATTCTCAGAAGTTACGACAGTCATGGAGTTACATGACACGGTTAATGAACCAATACGAAGCCGGTATTATTGACCAATCAAATACAATGTGGTTCAAGAGAAAATATTGCAACCGAAGAAATGAGATCACTGATAGAATAATACCTGTTCAGTCAATGATCTTCTTTTAAACATATTATTTACTTGGCTCAATTTTCCTTCTACACCTTTTTCCCATCATGCTTCAGCTGAAACACCCCCAATCCTTTAGCCTTGACCCACATTCCTTCAACCAATACCTGCAATGCTTCAGCCACGACTCGTAATCCTTTAGTCTCGATGTACAAACTTTAGTCATACTGATATAGGCGAGTCAGATAAAAAAAAGTATCGGAATATTCTACAAATGTTGATATTGCAAAAGCTTAGTTAAGAAATATGAAGGTCTGAAGGTCGCAAGCTGCACCACGTGTTCACTGGGGAAGGTTTAACCGATCTGTCCATATTGTCAAACTATTTCGCACATTTCGTATACAGTTTCAGTGTTTCCGTATAACATGTGATACTCGTTTGAGTCAAAATCTGAAATGCACTACAAACGGTGCATGGTTTTGAATTCACAAATCACGAAATAAATCAAAAATTGATGTTACAAAGGTAAATGCTAACCGTTCCGTATCCCTGCTTACAGTGAAATTTGCTCATGAGATGTGGATGCATAAACATGCGAAGGATAATTAACACCGTTAACAAAAGATAGGCCCTGGAGTACACTTTTTTTCCAGAAACCTTTGGACAAAACCCGTAATACTTGAGCCTCGCACGTGGTAATTATGTCAAATGTTACAGCGTTAATAAATTGATGATGGTAATGGCGGTGTATTTTTGACCGGTGTTTATTATCATTTAACTGATAATGTTTCCACCTCTCGTGAACAGAGTTCAATTAAAGTGAAGATACGGAAAGGAGTATGTACATTTTTGTGGTATCATTTTTAAAAATTTATTTCAGGGTTTGTGAATGCAAGACAATGTACCGGTTGTGTTACATTTGAGATTTTTACTCACTGGAGTAGCACATTCTAGATTCCCACTGCGGTACCGCCATGCGATAATTGGGTTATTAAAACACCACGATAAGTGACATTAATATTTATTGTAAATTAACGGCCGTTATACGCATCCGAAACACGGAGAACGTTAAATCGGATGGACAGAGAATGTCCTGCCGCTTCACCGGTGCAGAAGACCGACGAAAAGTAACTGATACTGCTCGCAGAGGTGATGATTTGAAAGAAGCTGCAAAACATTTCGGCATTAAGATTGAAACATGCCGTGCTATTGCAACCACGGATAAGGAAATAACACTAAAACCTGGATCTCAAAAGGCAAACTGCAACGACGAGTTCACAAAACATTTGTGTGATGTTGTCCACGAGAACCCTACCACCACATGTAGGCAGTTAAAGGAAAGGATGGAGATGGTGCATCTATTAACAAGATTTCGATTGATTGATTGCTGGGTGGACATCACTAATCGCTTAAGAAACTGACCATCCAGCCAGTGAAATAGAACTCGGAAATGGTCAACGTAAAACGAGCGGAATATGCCGACTGATTACAGCGATCGGGCAACGCAACACTGAGGCTGTATATTGACGAGACTAACTACAACATACGGACTATCGCATTTATGGACTACCCAAAGTCAGCTGTAAAGCCGTTAGAAGCCTCCCAGCCAGCAAACGACTGAACTAGAACATAATACCATGGTTATCTGTCGCTGGCATTTTAAAATCTGAATATTATACAAAGATTACCTGACATGTTTTCAATGGGTTTCTATCAAACTGTTTTACGTTAATCGCTACTGAGCAACCGGGTGTCTCAGTTATTTTTATCTTTGGCAATGCGCCCTTTCATTGAATGCGCGGTTACATGTGAACCATAAAATTCGATTTCTTTCACCATAAATTGTCTTTTTTAATCCACCGCAAGAGGTCTTCAGAACATTCAAACAGGTGAGCGTTATTATCCTTTAACTTTCTTATTATTAGCACATTATAAAATGGATCACTGAAAACTTGATATGACGATATGGGCCCATTGTTCTCCAATCAATATGTGGTATGGTATTGGATACCACTACGACGACCATCTGCGCAGCATACAATTGTCACACCCCAAATTTTAACCAAGCTATGCATCATCAAAATTTGTAGAAAAGAAAATGTTTCAACATCCGCTGATTCCAGAATATTTTGATTCTTTTTTTATCTGACTCGCCTATATCAGTATGACTAAAGTTTGTACATCGAGACTAAAGGATAACGAGTCGTGGCTGAAGCATTGCAGGTATTGGTTGAAGGAATGTGGGTCAAGGCTAAAGGATTGGGGGTGTTTCAGCTGAAGCATGATGGGAAAAAGTGCAGTACCTGGTGACGGTTGTGATTTTGATTCCTGATCTGCAGATATTACGAGAATCTCACAACAGTAATCAAAACACATGTGCATCCAGTAGTGATATCGACGAGTGTTATAGTATACGGTTTTTAAAGTATTACGATCTTTGAATTTAATGCTGCTTTCCCCCATGGGAAGGCTCATGAATAGAATCCAGAGCGAAACTTGTGTATTTAGTACTAGACAGCATCCTCAATGCCCCTCTCCCCTTGTTTGTGGGAATGCATCTCTGGCTTCTGCTCAGCCATTTCCTATCCGTGGGATAGCAGAATGATGAAAGCGGTCACTCAACACCATTCAGTACTTGTGTATCCGATTTTGCTGCTTCCAATCATGAATTTTGCTTCTTGTGGGTGAAGCCTCGTATCCGTTCTTCAGAAGAATATTTTAAGCACTACTTGCCGTTCTCCCAGCACAGTTCTGATGAGTCCGCCTCTTTTGATCTTCTTTCACGGCGCCTGGAAAAGACTCCAATGCCCAGATCACCCTCCAGGGGGGGGGGGTTACTTCAATGTTGACAACAGCGACTAATTAGCATTCAGCTCCGTGACATCGAACAATCATAGGCTGTCAGGGGAAAGAGTTTGTCTGATGATACAACCCTCTGAGATCACTCCAGTCAAGGGGCTACGCGTTACAGTGGCCACGACACTGAGTTGGGGGCCAACCGTTTGGACCAATCAAACTCAATACAGTTCAAATAAGAGCCCGGTGACGAAGAGAAAACGAATGGGGGTTAAATGCTGTTTAGCGAATATTATTTCTTTTCACAAATTATTTAATCCAGTCCTTTTTCTTCAGTATAGGAACCGATACCTTTCTGACCTTCTTCCTGACTCTGAGTGTCGCTAGAATTCGGTCGACGAAAACCAGTTGGACTCCGTGATTCAACGGTAATTATGATTCCTGATCCAATCGAAGTGGTACCGTTTACTGTTGCAAACGGCTTATCACAATTGTTTACCTTCTCTCCTCATGTCCCCACTTGTACAGCGAAGCACACTGACATCATTAAAACCATTGTAACCATTATCTAAGACTAGCTGCTCACGACTCTCGAACTCGAAGGTTTGTTGAATGACTGCCAATACGGAGTTCGCCCTCGTCGATCTACGAGTGACCTACTGGCTCTCAGATTGCATTCCTGATCAACTACTTCTCGATAACCACGGCGAACCCGATTTGTTCTCGATCTACATTTCAAAAATCTTCAACCGCATTTAACATGAAAGTATTCTATTGAAATTGCCAACTTTCAGATTCAGTCCGTCTCTCCTTTCGTGGCTATAATTTTTCCTTGGCAAGCTAACCATCTCCTTCCGAGTCGATGGGGTCCTATCTCAGTCATTCCTTGTGAATGCCGGTGTTCCTCAAGGTTCCATACCTTCATCCACCCTCTGTCTTCCATTAATTAACGATCTTTTACCCAAGATCTCTAATCCCATTCGCTGCTTTGCCGATGATTCCACTTTCCATTTGTCACTTTCTTACTCCACCACCAGTCAGGTCACTACCAATATCTACCACGATCGCAATGTAATTAGTGCATTTCTTGCCTCCGATCTCGGACTCATTTCTCTATCTCTCACTTGTTCCAAAACTACCCTCCATTCCGTCTCTCTTAAACATGTCTCCTATTTTCCCAAACTGACCTTTGATTCTCTTCTCCTTCGCTCCACAAATTTCACTCTCCTGAATTTATCCATAAATTCCTCTCTGTTGATCTCCACATCCACCCCTCTCGCTACACGCAAAATCGGTTGCATATTCTGTGCCAGGCGTTTCTTTGAACTCCAGCACCTCCTCCTTTTATGCAAAGCACAAATCCACCCGATACTCGAATACTGTGGTCACGTGTGGGATGGAACTTCGTATTCCGCTCTTTCTCTCATTGGCCGTGTTCGAAGTAAGGCCGTAATCGTCTTTGACTTGCAACCTACAGTTGCTTTCCTATCTTACTCTTTTCAAAAGTAGGATTAACAAGTTAATTCTCAATTGAATGTTCCATCACATTCCCTCCACCTTACAGTTTGGCATTGACTAGGGAATTCACCCGTTTTATTGTAACTCACTGTGTAGAACAAAAAGATTGTTGCTAACTTCTAGTTTCGCCTTTTCCCTTTATCCCTCTCTCTCCTTAAATTGAACATCATCCTTCTCTCTTTTTTCATAGAACCAATGTATCATCCTCGTAGATCTTTACACTGTATTTGTCGTTCTGGCCGCGTATTCTGACTTCACAAGTTTGCTGACCGGAATGGTACCTTCAGATTCCTGGAATGCGATCCCTGACACAATTTCAATTTGCCCTCGGAGCCGTTCAGTTCACTAGTGAATGCTGTGGAAACTATTGTCCAAGGCATGCACTTGTTTTGTCTCCACTCTCCCAAACCCTAAAAACAACCCCCCGGGAACTTTTTACCAATATTGGTATGAACTGACCAGCCTTTAGACATCATCCTCAAATGCAATCCTGAGGAATCCCTAGACGGGAGTTTCACTTTCCTTGGAATTCATCAATGTCACACGCCCCACATCTCTAATCACAAGTAACGGTGCGTTTACCAATACTTGTTCCCGTGCAATCAGTGTGAAAAAGGCAGCTAGAGTGAACGATAGGCGCAACTATACGAGAGAATTATCGGTTCTGAAAGCCGAATCGAGACATCCGAACAGAAAGTAACGTGTGAATGTTTTACGTAATAAGAGCTGTCGTGAGATGTGATTTGACAAGTGACAACTTTGAGACTCATACATCAGTCTCATCCAACGATAAAGAACTGAATATTCTCTTGACCTGCAATTTTATACTGTCATTCTTCGGTCCCGCATGATAATAAACGTCCATTGCGTGTGTCCAGGACGGTTTTCTAACCTTCCAACTCCGTTTGAACTTCCCATTCTTTACCAAACCCCAAATTGTCTCACTATGGAATCCTGTGCCCACTTCCCCGGTGATGGGTTCTCCGCTTGTACTATGATACTTTTTCATCCGTGTTCAACGTGCTAGAGTAATCCACTTAGTCACTGATCCGGCCCTGACATCCACTCCTCACCCAATTGTCCATCCCCGTTCAATCGCTTCTTTGTCCCTTTTCTACCGCTAATGTGACGGATCTTGTTACGCGGACCTTTGCGAGATTCTTACTAGGTGACCCTAAAAGCCTGTCGAAAGGCGGTTTTATCTTAGATGAATGCCCCTTTATCCCGTTTATCTGTGCCACGAAGAACCTACGAAGTAGACTGACTTTCTGATACGCGTACTTAGCAAATGACCTGTTCAATGCTTTCCGTAGTTGGTCAAGATGAAATCCACCGTTTCAACACCTATGTAAGCTTTCAGTATGGAACCTGTTTTGGAAAAATGGACACACTTCGAGCCTGTAAAATTTTACAGTGAATAAGGTGAGGTTCTGTCATCTTAAGGAGTACGAGGTTCAGCTCTTTTGCTTTATATCATACTTACCATTTATTCAATATGAATTTAGTGGAAAACTACATCAGAGGAGCTCACAGTGCTTATCAGGCAAACGTTTATCACATTCGCCGACCTCATGTGTCCATCCACGACCGTTTTGTACTATGTAGGTAACCTTTCTATCCATGTGAAAAGATCACGGGTATCGGTATGAACTTGGAACTCAGCTGGAAAAGGGTGCGCTGAGTAGAGTTGTTGGTGGTGCTCTTGCATGGGTTTGAATCCCATTGAGCTTTTCACTGAGCTTTTCCCAGGTTAAACGTAACACCTCTCCAATCGGCCAAACAACATAATTTGTATGATCTATGTATGCTAGGAAACATCAGCAAGACCAATGGCAACTTGATTTTGGGGTTCTACGTGTGTTCACCAGGCTGCTCGAGATAGCTTCATTCATTACACCGAACTCTAAGAATCATCATTTAGACGGAAACTGATAACTTGCTATCTCTGATCTCAGTGTATTTTGAATCATTCCTTGTTTTGTCTTGTGTTTTTACTCTTCATCTCGTTGTCATTATTATACATCCCGCGACACCACTGCCACCGTGGATTTTGGCATTATCTCCTCTATCGTAAGCATGATCGTCACCATTTTTGAGGACTTAGACGACAACCAAATGTAAAGCTGAAGTAGGAAATCTCATCAAATTATCTTAAATTTTAACGACAATATGCCCAAAAACAGAATGTTCACCGTGACAAAAGCATTACACCCTAGATGGATTTTACCTACGAAAGCCACTTTATTATTCTAGTTAAGATTTCGAGTCCTGTCCGTGTCGATTTTGTTCCATTCGCTAATCAATAATACCTCTAATTTATGTTTGATGCTGTAAAGCCTGGAGTGTTGTTGGATTCAAACCTGGGCTGTACAAAGGGCACGCCATTGTTTTGACGGCGCGTTTGGTTACAAACGAGTTATGCGCTACGGTGATACTATGCTGGAAAATAACTTCAGGCTGTTCATCCGATGCCATTGCTGGGAAAAGATGTCTCACCTATGCACGAATAAATGCATTAGAATCTTTTTCCTTCATCCACACGCAGTGTAACGAGTGCGGTTGGACACCGACTCGAGAAGGTGTTCCGTATCATCACGGAGTTTGGACCGCTATTCCGCTTATTAATGTACCGCTCTTTTCACTGATGGCAACAGCCGTGGTTCCACGGATCCAGTATAACTAAATATAATTACTTTTCCTCGCTAAAGTACAGGAAATTCCATTCGTTTTCCCATGTTACAGGAGTTTCAGTTCGTAATAAGTTCTTTCGGCTTGTCTGGCTGTTAGAACTATACGCCTTCTCATTTTCTTGTATTTCATCCAAAGGACTGTTTCAAGCGCACTGTTTACATTGAAACGTTCAACTCAAGCACCATTTCCATCTCCGATATACGACTCAAAGAGCTTGAGGTCATACGCAGCAATCTATACTTGTCTTTTTTGGCGAGCTTTCTCTGCTGTTCAATCCGTTTACGACTGGTTTTTAGCTGTTTACGCTTCAAACATTGTAGCACTATGTGATCGGGACCTATTACATCGTCTGCCCATCTCATATCTGCTGACATTGACCTCATGAAAGGCGCCAATTCGGGATTTCTCGTTATCAGTAAGTCTCTGCCATGGTGGGCAATGACTTGTGGTGACCTACTTGGATGTCTTTATTTTTTGAAGGTCATCGAGAATGATCTGAGCGTATGACCACCGTCAACAAGGTGCCACATGACCGTAGGAGGTGAAGTTCATGGAGGGTGCAATACTTTTGTCGCGGTGAAAGCTTTGTTTGTTTAACATATTGTTGTTGACATTGAAAATAATTTGATGAAATTTCGTATTTCAGCTTTTCATTTGGTTACCGTCTAGATTCTCAAAAATGATGGTAACTGTGCTTATGGTAGCGGAGAAAATTTCAAAATCTAGGTTGGGAGGTGGGAGTGTAATACTTCGGTAGCGGTATGCTGAAGTCACCAAGGTACTCGGTTGATTCAATCTCACCCCGATTTTCTTTCATCATCTCGGACCTCTATCGATCAAGTCAATTCGACGCACCGCCAAATTCCTTCGGAACAGCTCGGATCGCTCGCCTCCCCCCTCTCTCAAACACACTCATATGCCTACGCATACACACACGCACACACACTCCAGCGAGCGCACTCCCTCCCCCCACACACTTGTTGTTGTTGTTGTTGTTTCTATCGCATTAGCATACCTAATTTAATCGACCACCTCGAACAGTGTGTTCGAGTGTTCGACGTGGTCTCTGTTTGTGTGCGCTTGTGTGTGCGTTCGCGCGCATGCTCTTGCTTCTCCTAGCCACTTGCCACGAGGTTGTCAAGTTATACTCGGACAACTTTGAACGAGTTTGCGCGCGCCGCACCCTGAGTGTGTGTGTGTATGTGTCGCGCTCGCCCATAATTTTGACTGGCAGTGTAGCACTCCTCCCTATGGCATCGAATAATTCGGTGTTTGAGATCGTAATGGTGAATTTTTCGGCGAAACCAAGCCCACCCGCCACCGCATCGAAACCAGCATGACACCAACTATGACGCTGTTGACGTTGCCGATGTTGGTGGTGATTCGGTTGATTTGCTCCTGGTCTGACATTCACCGAAGCATGTTGTCTTCAAAGCTATCGGAGATGGAATAGAACGAGGTGGAGAGTAAAAGCGTCGGTCTGGTTTTCGAAACAACAGTGGCAGTATAAGCAGTAGTATGCTCTATTCGACATTGCCAATAATTGGAGAAGTAGAGGCTTAAGGATAATCTGTTAGTCAGAATAATGCATACATTTTTGTGTAGTACCACTATCAACTATCGATCCACGGATCTCCTCTATGTCATGTGCTTTTTATTAGGAGAAACCTCTGAAAGTGGCTACCAGTGTTATAATTCCACAAGGCGATGCCTGGGCGAGGAAAGTTATTTTTTATGAATAACAGTCAGGGTCTCATTTGCACGAGTCTTCAGAATTCCCACACTCACACCGGATAGTAAATGAAACCGTCCATCAGTAAATGCGCATTCCTATAGTTACCATACTGAACGCAGCTATTCTCTCCAACAGGTCTTGTTCATTTTTGCCAGTTGAAAGAAACTATCCATCGCATCCTTTTGCGAACTACTCGCAAATCTGAGTAGTAACTCACAACACCAGTATAACAGTGGGCAAATATCAATATTTTGCTGTGTTTTCCGTCGGGCAATATTAATGAAACCCGAAAAGATTATAACCATTGAATGGGATTTTCTAGATCTCCAGGTCCAGTTTCCTCTGTTCGTTTACGAATGCATCTTGCGTTAATCAGCTCGCCTGCTCCCGTGGAGAAATTTATTTGGGTCAAAAGCTTAGACGTTTATCTGATTGCATCAAGGAGCATCACCCCAACTGGTTGAATCACAGAGTGATAAGGACAGGGGTGACGGAAATTACGAGTGCAATCAAATTGTTGTTCTGGCACACTGAAGTCTGATGATGAAATTGAGAAAAGTTCAGTAGCCTCGGTGGGATTCGAACCCACGCATAGACGCCGCCTAGGTTTTGCAAAGCGCATGCTCTCCAAGCTGCGGTTACTGAGCTTTTCACAATTTCAGCATCAAACTTCGATCTGCCAAAACAACAATTTAAGCAATTAACCTTGTCTCGGATGTTCATTCGATGGAGTACGGCGAATTCTAAAAGAAAGTATGTCTAGGTAGTCAGCTTGCATGCTATCTGGCGGATTCCATATGTCTCTGTAAGTTGAATGAGTAATTTGAATGTGAGAAGATCAGTGCCATCAGTGCCGCAGTTCACCTGGTAGAGCGTGAACTGTACAAAGGCAGGAGTGGGGTCTGTGAGCGGGTCCGAATCCCACTTATGTTAATGAAATTTTCACAATTTCAACAGGAGTTTAATCACACATTCAGTATGCTTGAGGCTTTCTGCCTTCTCTACACGGTCAAAGAAAGGTTGTCCACTGGGGTAAAGTCCCGGATTTTGTCAACAGCCGATACGATTGCGACTAGTCTTCACACACACAAGCACATCCCTTGTGCGCTCTGAAACAGCTTGGTCTTGTCATGATTGTCCTCCTATAATCAGGCGACGTAATCTCTGTTCACAAACTTTCATTCCTTCACCTATTTAAACATACACAACCACCCTCCCTCCCTCATACACCCCACTTACATACATTCAAAACGCTAACTGTCAGAATTACATCATCTATTTCTAAACCCCGATTTTCCTCGCAGATATTTATCTCCTCCCCCGCCTGTTTAATCTGTTATAAATTGTGCTGTATTAAGCCAATTGATGTAGCATCGAAAAAGAAGCTTCTTTGCCAACTTGCGTTCTCTGGATTACAAAATCTGCAATAGTTTCGCATCTAATGAGTTTGATCGAGTAAGCAAACTAAACATACTCTAAAACACTTTCATTTCGAATATTTATTCGAATACTCTTAAGGTGCAAACACGGACACACGCTGAGCAGTTTTTGTCTCTCTGTTTCACCCTTGATATTTTCTGTTTCTGCTTGTATGAACAACTAATTACCAGCATAACTGTTTTACTTCCTTTGTTTAATTAGTTAGGCTTGATTTAATTTCACTTTGATAGTTGCGCAGTTGTTACAGATTGGATGAGCGATGTAATCTGCAGCGAGGGTTGCTTGTGGATCTGAGCTTCAAGTCCGCTCGGGGTATTGCATATCTGGTGCGTGAAGGGGATGAAGGGGCCTCCGAAAGCCTCAGTATGGTCAGAGGTGGGTATCTAGGGTTGTGGCTGGTCACCTTTCCCCTGCACCTCGCGAAATGCTCCCATATAACCAGCGTCTGAAACAGCCTCTGTTGAGGAAGCCTTAGTCACTGCCTTATCGGGGTGGAGGTGTTTTCCCACCAAAGTGAGGGGACGAAAAACCAATATCCGAGGTCATAACCGGGTTGGTGGACCACTGTCAGTTCACCTAGGGGAGTTGGCCAAAAATCCTGATTCCGAACCAACCAGGAGGAGGCGTACGAATGACACCCACACCTTTTCGGTTGTGGCAATGGTCACCGGCTGGATTGGGCATTAAGGTGTATTGGGCACCTTGGACGTTTGACCCCG
>UZAN01040013.1:1466-19711 GCA_900618425.1 Echinostoma caproni | reverse complement strand
CCCCCGTTCAAGCTATGTGAAAATATCCCCTGATATCATGTTTAAGTTTTTTGGATCTTGCTTACTTTTCCACTGGGCGTATTGTTCTCCTGCTATCTCAGTTTCGTATTGTTCAAGTGGTCATTAATTTGGCTTTTTTGAAATGTGATTTGATTTTCAATTAGGGTGTTGGCATTCTTTCTGATACACCACATCCTCCACATGCTTTGCTTTCTTCCTGCTTCGCTAAGTCGACCATACAAACCCCGAAAATTAAAGCACTTAGCACAGCATACCACAAAAAGGTTTGTACACCAACTTGTGAGAGTGCTCGTCTCAAAAGGAAAACGTTTGAGACAAAAAGGCAAAGGAATTTGCACTGAATCTGCTGACTACACAGGCTACAATGATCCACATGGAGTGACGCGCAAAAAACTAGGAGGATGGGCATTCTACAAAAACGGTACTGAAATACGGATTATATTAGTGTAGAATTTCCAAACCTCAAACTGGAGCACTATTGGGCTTCACTAACGCCGGAATCTATGAGGTCAGTAATTCAACAAGCGAGAACTGCGAGCAAGCAGGCGCTCTGAGCGATGACAGTGAAATGAATACACCAATGTCACATGATCTGTGGCAGTTAACACTGGGAAGTGACCTAGAGGGAATCAATCGAAATACAGTGCGTGTGAATGTTAGTCATCAGGGCCCGCAGTCATATGACAGTACGGTAATCCTGTGTGTGCATGTGTACACAGGTGTGAGGGTCCGTCGATCATGGGCATGAGTGAGGCAGGTGAGATCAACATAGAGGACAACGTAGTGCAGTAAACATACTAATGCTGCGTGTGTATGTGTAAACGGCAGGGATCAATGGGGAGATGAAATTTGTAGTTGTATTTGTATTTGTATAACTTGTGTAAGCTTATATGCTTACGTTTCAGTTAAAATGTACAGTGTTCGGCATGCGGAATGAAATATACAGTTTTATTTATCGCGCAACCTAAAGAATGTTGCTGAAGTTTAATACATTTACAAAACCTTTGACGTAGTTCACTTGCGACCTGTTCCTTTTTGGTTTGGAGTCAGGCCATATACGGTGCAGGGGGATTTTTCTAAGTGTTAACGCGAGAGCGCAGAAATCAACAACACAAGGACAAAATAGGAAACATGGATAATAGGACAGTAGTGCGGGGTGTGTGCATGTAAAGAGTGTCAATTTGAGGCAGAATTTATTCAACAGAATCACTGAAAAATTACAGAGTGTAGTGCTCACAGTGTTTTTTACTCCAAATCATCATAACAACTCATAGGGAGTTGACCATATAGCGCCTGCTGGACGGGAGTTTGCTTGACTTACAAACAGTTGTGTTCAAATACAATGTTGATTGGTCCGCCAATCAGCGCATGATACAATCCTTGAGAATGTTTTCCTAGTGTCCAGTTTCAGTCGGTGACGATTTGTCGGAGCCGAAATTTTAATCATTGTACAATCCACTGAACAGTGCGAGGCGACCTTGATGTACAACCGTATTCTCCAATCACAGATGCGTCCTCTTCAAGCACATGACTATCGTACGCGTAGTCATGTGGTTTTTGACCATGACTAGTTGGCCTTGGTCGAGTTTGTTCTTGAATTGTGTCTGTTTGTTTGGGCGACTGACTAAGTGCCTTAAGGTCGTTTGGTTCGTTTTTCGCACCACTTAACCAGATACTCATTATTGCTTGTTTTCTTTCAATTCCATTCCGAAAAGAGAGCTTAACTTTCATACAAGTATGGCCAATATAGGCACAGTCATGTGATGTCATAGAAACAGAATCTATTTCAATGGGTCGGTCAATTTCACAAGGTCTGAAAACCATGGTGTTGCATGATCGGTTATTGGTGAATTGCGCCCATATTGAATCAATCAATCACGAAACTTGCAGAGTCACCCTCGAAAGGATTAGATCGAGCTGGTTTGAATTAACCTTGACATATACCTACCTGCATGGGTTTACCGAAAGTGCGTTATCTAATATGAAAGGTATCCAATGACTTGATCAGTTTTCTTTACCCAGTGAGTATTTAGTCATTTACATCACATTATTTGTCCAACACATGATCAAGCGTAGAATTTAGTTAGTTCCGTTGGTGAGTAGCACACACTGAGGAGTTATTTGACAGATAAGCGATGATATCTAGCGCGTGTAACAATCCAGCGTATTGTTATCATTTTCATATCCCCCCGCACACACAGAGCGAACACCTAGGACAGTTTTTACGTTGCCTACATTAAGGTCAACAAAGAGCAATTATCACGTGTGTCGTTCTTGCTTTCCAACTGGTTGGTTGCACTATCTTTATTTTCCTGCTGGGACTCGAACCACAAACCGTCGGATTGGGATCCATGTGCAAACCAGTGTACGGCAAACATTAGCGCTCACAAATCCCAGATTGCAATGATGCGCAATCGGATGGTCTGATTCTAGTTGACTGCTATTCGTTTACACACTGATGCATATCAGTTTCTCGCCTTTCCTATTTGAGAAGAACCAAGCATTCAGAATCCGCGTATCTCGATTTGGCGAGGAATACCATGAGGTAATAATACTGTGTGAACTAAGAAAACAGAGCTTTTGTTTCTAATGATCTAGGGAGGGATGAGCACGTATGGTTTAAATGGAAGAAAGAAGGACACAAAAGAAATGGTTGCGTCAAAATCTATTGAGTTATTAGATCTGATGGGAAGAGTGAGTTAGTCTTCATTGGTGTAACCATGAGTGCTTCAGTGCTTGGGACCGCGTCTATAACAACGGGCAACCTTGACTATCTTCTGGAAGGACAACAGCCCAATACACTAGCATTGATTTTCAGTAATACACTTTATTATTTTGTTCGCTGCATACCGTGGTTTGTTAACTCGCCAGGTTTGCAGTGCTGAAGACCGCTATTGTTGGCAAAACTGAAGAGAGTGCTACAGACTTATGGAAAAAATCCTAAGTGTTACACAACTAATTTTGTCGAAGATATATCACACAGAATTAACGATGTCACTAATAGGAAAGATAATTCAATTATGAACTTGTAAAGTAACCTTTTAATAAATGAGCTTCGGTGTTGATCGCATTTTTATTGAATGTCCGAATACTTTACTTTCGGTTTGTGTGCTTGTAGGTACGGCTTTGAGCAATTAGATAGGCTTATGCGTGATTTCTGGTGGATCTGGGTCGGGATCTGTTTCGCTAACATTTAATCCTCAGTCTAAGCTCATAAAGCTACTCCTTCTTGGTTCTGTGTTCCTTTCAGAAAGATTCCGATTGTCCGTAGCCCTCTGCTGCTGTCTGTTTGATTTCCTAGTCGGTAAATAACCAGGAAGTCAAGACATTATATTCTTCTTTTCGAGAATTCCATTTATTGACCGGGATGAGTGCAAAGTTAATAAGAAATAATTTCTGTCTAACGGGCGTGTCACAAGGATACAGGACAAATTTTGCGGACCAAACGAAAAACGATGAGATTTCAAAAGGCACGAGAACTACTTCGAATCGAGCGGACAAGTTCGAAAAGATTAGCGGATGGAAGAACAGCTTTGCGTATATCAAATTCTCTGACTTACCTTCAGTAACCTTTTTCAAATCAGCGGCACAAAATGCAATCCGAATACGCAAGTGTGTTCCCTCACAGTGGCTCGCTCATTCTGCACGTCAGTCAACTTAACCCAACAAATTCATTTACAATAGTGACTACTCACAAGTAGGTAAACTTTGAATGATAAAATATTCACGATGCACGCCGCAGCGTAGTCATGGTGTATTGTATTGTATTGTAGTGTGGTGTTGTATTGAAGCTTAAGCGGGTTATATACAAGCTTTCAGCAAAAAAGAGATCACCATCACAATGCTGTAGAAGTGTTGGGAGGAGTGCAGCATCAAGTGTGTAAAAATGTAAACAAACTGCTGAATGCATTAGAAGGCTCAGAATGCACACTCTACATTTCGATAAGCATTGGGGTAAGATAGAACACCGAAGAGTTTCTGTAGACAGATATCTGAGATGGTATGAGTTTGTGGTTTTTCTATGGTAAACACATCTACTTGGAGTCCCAGCAGCCTAAATTGAAATTCAGCAAGCTATTTTGATTCAGCATTAATATCGACCTCATTTAAACGAAACATAAAGCATTGTAATCAAGTAGGCAGTTCGGGCACTTACTATAATACCAGTAGTCGCATTAAGTTTTAAGGTGCACGAGCCCAATGAAATCATTGAGTGCGCTAGTGAGACATCTTTATTCTCCAACTTTTTCATGTAGCGAAGTATTTCAGTTTCCGAATGATGACTATTGAATACTGGTTGAGAAAGGATATGATCCGTTCGCAATGTGTTTGTTGCATTCCAGAGGCTCAGGCTGTTGGAGATCTGAAACAGAAGAAAACGAGGCAAGAGAACTTTTTGGTAGAAAGAGCTATCTCAACCCATCAGAAATTATTGAAATTCATTGTGGATGTTTTGAATTCAAAATGGGAAAATAACGAACAGAAGTCGGCACGATTATGTGTTGAATTTGATCAAACCAACACGTTGAAATGTTCGCCGAGTGTTAATTAAAAGGAAAAATGTAGTCATTTTGATACCCACAGAATTGCAGTAGTAACATTTTGGCGATTCGACTTTCTATCATAAGCGTGGTTCAGTCCTTCGGAGAGTGGACTGAAATCCTATCACCACTTATGAGTTTTGGTGGAAGGCAGATGCATCTAACTCAGTACTGTATCTATAACGATGACACTGTTTAGTGAATTGAGTTGACCATTTTTTAGACATCACCTTCACATACAACCCTCTGTTCTTTCAGTCAATTATGTCCACTGGGAGACCTGATTTGGTGAGAGGTTTTCAAAGTCAAGGTCAAAGTTTTATTATGAGCATTACTTACAAACAGATGCTTTTCTTGTCCCATAGGGTGTTAACACGAACTGAACTCGAACAGTGATGAATAAAATTCCATATGATGTATTCTATTGTGTTCTGTGTACTCATAGATATTGGAATGCAATATGTGTTAATGATTCGTCAAGTTTTCCTTAAAAGAATCAATCGTCTTGGCATAAACAACATGAGATGGTTAGGAATTCCAGGCAGTGCACATTCTGACGGGGAAGA
Source organism: Echinostoma caproni (assembly GCA_900618425.1). Lineage (NCBI taxonomy): Eukaryota > Metazoa > Platyhelminthes > Trematoda > Plagiorchiida > Echinostomatidae > Echinostoma > Echinostoma caproni. The sequence goes on along the minus strand of UZAN01040013.1, from coordinate 14,583 downwards.
AATGACGTCAACAGTACAGTCACGATTTTTGGAGTATTAACTTGAATGGATGTCCCCGTAGATGAACGTTTGATGACAGCGTCAAAATTCGGCAACAACGGTGGTTTGAGTTGTTGGTACACTCAACTTAAGCATCCTCGAATCCGACGATACCGAGCAGAGTATAGGCCCAATGACTGCAGTCTCCCCATATATGAATCATATTAGAGTCCTTTGTCCATCTTCGTGGTCAGCCTTTGTGAACACTCCAAAATATTATGATCACGTTGTAACCATGGGTTCCAAGTTCGGATGACATACTCAATATGCGGCCGAATGTTTGCTGACAGCAGACGTGAGAATAAAGATGATTCAAAACGACTGAAAGCACGTTTAAGTAGACCGACATGTTTGAGTGCTGTTGATGACGCCCCGGCACAGTTAACAGAACAGCTCAGGTCTTCGTGGACTATAACACCCAGGTCCTTCTCTGTTGATGCATGAGGCATTAAATCGTTTCCGAGGAAATAAAGAAACCACCCATGATGTCGTAGCGAAATCACCTTGCATTTGGAGACGTTAAATTGGATGTCATTCTCATTAGGCCAATTTTGAACTGCATTCAGTGTTTCTTGGAGTTCCAGCTAACCCCCACTTTTGATCACTGTCTTCCAGATTTTGATTTCGTCTGCAAACAATAATGTTTGTGGTCCTAGGACATTCGGTTGTTTATGAAAACGTTGCGGATTGAGCACAGAACCCTGGGAGACTCCGCGAGAAACGGCGACAGGGGCGGACAGTGAATTAGAGACTCGAACCAACAAGGTCCGTTATTGGAGAAACGCGGCAATCCAATCAAGTGCGAGGTCTGTGATACCAAAATTGTACAGTTTACGGAGCAGTATTTCGTGGTTCACCCGATCGAACGCTTTGGAGAAGTCCAGGTAAACCACATCAACTACATCGTCTTTGTCTACTGCCTTTGTCCATTCATCGCGGGCCAGGAACAGATTAGTAATACATGATCTCTTTTGACGGAATCCATGCTAAGCCGGGGAGAGGAGGTCTTATTTCTCTGAGTGTTCCATCAAGAAGCCCGCTGCGATGAATTCCATGACTTTGGATAGAACGGGTAGGAGTGTCACCAGGCGGTAGTTGGTAGGATCACTACGACAGCCGCCTTTCTAAATTGGAGAAATTATGCCTTGTTTCTAGTACTAGAGCAGCACGGCTGCGTCAGACATGCATTGGCAAAGAAAAGCTAGTGGCTCAGATATGTGATCCGTTAACGCAGTAAGCGGTTGAGAATGTAGATTGCACCTGGAGCCGAATACTTACTTAGACCCAGAAGCTTTGATTCCACTCTGTCGGCATCAAGGTAGTCAGTGGTGGATTTGGAAGAAAAAGTATCCAACGAGGCAGCCGCAGTCTCGCNCAGTCTCGCGTTGTTGGGTATGTGAAAGACTTGGGCTTGATTGGTTTTTCAGTATATGGTCAGAATATGGTCGATAAAGGTGAATCTGATTTATGTTTGTTACCTATCTGAAACCGTTCGAAGGACTGGAGGTTAAATCGTAAACTGACAGTGATTCCTGTTATACCCTTGAAACGTTCGTAGGTAAATCCAATGACCGACATTTCATACCCGGCTGCCATATGTCCACTATAACAACCGTCATACACGAAAATTCACCTTGCCAATCACACTTCTGTTCATATTATGGATCGGCAGACAAACCCTTTTGCATGACGATCGCATGCATTGGATGAAACCAAAAAGCGTAACAATCCAAGGCCTAGTGTGAATTCTGGAACATTCAAGAATCAAGCACAAATGACCATTGAGTTTTTGATTAGAAACCTCTCATTCGAAGACAAATTTACGTCTTAGAAGCAAACACGGCAGGAATAAAACCCGCTGATCACCGGGTAAGCCGGTATGCATATTTTCAAACAGCCAAGCTCCTTTGACCATGTTGTATTAGATATTTGTATGGAACTGCTATCACATGGTTGCACCGAATCAGCCAGTCACTAAAGTGCACTTGATTTGGATTGCAAACCAGACTCTGTCCAGATCCTCGAGGGGTAGCACACTCACCTCAGAGCTGGAAGCGGGAACGTTGAACACGTAGAGCAAATCGGAAAAATCCTGTGTGGTAACAGTCTCATCCAAAGAGAGCCCAATCTGGAATAAGGTTTGTAAAACAAAAATAAATTGATCAAAAAGGTCGTTGAATAGTTCCAGTCTTTGTGGAGCACGTAGTAGTGACCAAAAAGATAAAAAAAAGTAATTAGCATACTTCTCAAACACGTGTCTGGACGCCTGTTACCGCAATTGCAGAATGCATCTCATTGAGTAGTAGTAGTTTTAAAAGTAGTTTAAAAGTACATCTGTGGCGAACAAGATTTTTTATTGCTTTGACTAACGATCACATGGTAATGGTCAAAGTCAAAGTCAAAGTTTTATGGAAGGAATCAAATAGAAGCTTATTCTTCTCTTCCCCACACAGGATATTTACACAACATAGTTCCGGGTAGAATACAACACATAATGTAGTCTTCAATAAATTCGCATGTTTTAGTTGTGTAGGAATGTGAGGTTATGCCAGGGTTTCATCACGTCCCTGCTTGAAAGATTCAATAGCTGGTGCACAAACGACGTGAGATGGAAGGATGTTGCAAGTAATGCACACTCTGAGTGCAAAAGATGGACGTCGACAAAATCAGAACTTTGGAATCAGTAACTTGGAACAATGATGCCCAAAGTGTATATTGGGCGACAACTTGAGCAGCAGCCGACATGGATGGTTTGGGTTCTGGATTATTTGATACCTCGAAATCAAGTTTCCTAGAAATCGGAGGTTCTAGGCAGAATATAGTCCCAATAATGCTAATCTCTCCTCATGGTTGAGGTCATGCAATCCCTTGACCATCTTGGTGACATCCTTTTGTGGACGCTCCAGCATCTTGTGATCACAATGCAATCATAGACTTCAGGCGTGGATGGTGTACTTTGTGTACGGTCGAATGTACACTGATAGCAAACGTGGGAATAAAACTGATTCAATTCAACCAAAGACTCGCCTAAGCAATCTAACGTTCTTCACAGCAGCGGACGAAGCCTTGGTGCAATTGATAGAGCAGCTTAGGTCCTTTTAAACAACTACACGTAAGTCTTTTCGCACGAAGTATATGGCAGTCGCTGATTTCCGAGGAAATACGGGAATCTAATCTTGTGGTGAAGGGATAGAGCTTTGCATTTAGAAAGATTGAATTCATTATCGCTCTCCGCAGACCATTGATAGCCTGCGTTAAGTGTATCTTGAAGTGTGTTGAATGAACGTGACAAATTTCCTATTTGATAAATCAGAGTTTCCCAATTTCTAGGTTGGAATCACAATGCGTGATGGGCCACATTTCAAGTGCCTACAATTTCCTTCGTTCATCTATACTCGATCATCACGCAGGGTGTTGGCTATCCATCAGCAGCCACCGGCACGTTTCACTCAATGATAAGACGATACTCGTGGAAAACATTGCAAGACGTGAGCTGATCATCAGCGCTCAAAAATGAAATATGTTGTGATCCTAAGGACAGAATTGATGACGTGTTATCGTCAGTGCGAATTTCCTCCATTTTATTTCCACACAATATACAGAAGCATTTTAGTAATAAACAAAAATTCCAAACCTATTATTTAAGTTATCTACTCGAACTGGACGAAATCAACTCTCTTGACCATTTGCTTTAATTGCCACTTATTTACGAGAACACCGATACAGGATTATGAGAGATAGAACATCCATACAGACTCAAGATGCCTTTCGGGCTATTCTACTTGATCCATGTTTCGCTCCTGTATTTGCTACGTACGTGATCAGGGAAAGTCAGAGTGGCTTTTTATCAATCAGGTTATTTTGGCCACATGGTTCATTTTAATTCGTCACTTGCACAATGATAAAGATGAAAAATATTAAGACCCCCACTTCAACTGGACACTTTAAATTAATCGAAAAGCAGAGGCTTCTAAGTCCACAATATGGCATGCATTGGTCAAGAGCAGTACCAAAATTAGTTCCGTAATAGGTTATTTACCATGTTAAAAAGAATAATATATTTTGGTAAAAGTAATAGATTCACGTATTTTCAAGAAGTGAAACCAATCAAAAGTGCTCACAGATGACCAATAAATAGGAACTGACCGATTGTCCATCCTCAAAGTAGCGCAAATTGATCCGTTTCTCCGCGGCTCGTTTCTTCACACCGTCGAGCCCACCGTGTTTCGCGGTCGGTTTCACTTTAATTGTGTCGAAAACAGGATGTGTGTTGAACACCTGAAATACGACACAGTCATTCGTTTCTGCGGTCACGGATGATTGTTTGGCGCGGTTTTGATAGGATAACATTACCTGAAGTATGCTTTCAGTTTTGAGCTATTGACAAAATACAAGTAACTAAACTAGTTATGCAGAAAACAGCCCCGACGGATTTAATTCTTCAGTCGGCATTTGTCCTTGGGAGGATAAGTGTGGGCCTCCAATCACATTGTTGGCTATATGGATTCCAATGGGATGGCAGTGGAGAATAACCAAGTAACCAAGAATGTCACTTTCCAATGGCTTTTCGATAATAAGAATGAATTTAAAGCTATTTTTCACGTAGGCCTGCGTTTCCGGAAATCAAAAAGCATAGTTAGATAATCTTCAACACCACGCACTCATCCACATGGAAGGATGAACGAACAAACGATTGATAAAAATGTAAACAGTGCAATAAACAAGTTTTAAATAATTTCCAAATCCAGTTTTTCAATTCTATTATCAAATAGAGTAGTGCACACTAAATTGTTACCATATGATGGCCATTGAAATACCGCCAGTTTTTCTGCATGGAAAATCATACAAACAGATAAACGGTAACATACTATTTACATGGTCACCAGATGCGGTAGGTTGAATAAACATTTTTACCAGTCTCGTTAATGAAACTCCACAAAAAAATGATGGAAACAGGAGGCCGTGTGTTCCTATAAACAGGACAGTGGCAAAGCTTCATCACTTTAGTACCAACAACCCTGTCGCGTTCATTAGTTCCGAATCTTTTCATCAGAGTTTAGAAGGATATGCGTAGCTGTCCATATGGAATTCGCAACGAGTGCTTAGAAGGTGTTGCACTCAAATAATTACTCGAAAATCTTCATGGAATAACTCATCCGATTTTCTGCCCACGAATCACCCAGCACTCAGTGAATTGTCTTCTAAGGAAGGTCCTATCATATTCAAAGTCCAGAATGAAAACTTTGGGTTGCTTACAATGCTGTTAAGGTTTGTTTGTTAGCGCGTGCACCGTCCGTTCCTTTAGCCCCAATTAAAAAGCATGAGTCACTGCCCTCAAGGGGTCATCTTACCTATCCCATCATTTGTGTATGCAGTTAGGCGCCCATTGGCCATACAGAGGCAGGCGTCCTAAGATGCTAGATGTAACATATGGATTCGTTCATCAGTTCCTATTAATCGGCCGATCACGTGATACGGCAGGTCATGGAGACCGTTTTGTCCGTGAACCAACTTGACCTAGTTTTAGGTCGCTGGTTAATCATCATTATTCATTGAATCATTAACCCAGTTCCGATCAGCAATTGGTCTTATGAGTTCCGATTTATTGCGTTGGCTTACGAGTCCCTGACAATACTGTGCATTAGTGTCGCGATTGGAATGCAGTCTTAACATGAACAAAGGAATATGCCCTCTACTGGTTGTCCGCTGCACACTACAAAACAACAGGCCCAATGGCCCGGCACTTACTCTTCGCATCTGATCAAGTTGTCTCTATCTAAAACGTTTCAGGTTAGTTATCACCTACTGTAGATTTGGGATCCATCAGTTTCTTGATACCGTGCAAACTAACCAGACTACCAATTTTTACCCAGAGAGGTTCAACTGTCACGCCACACTTTCCTTGGTTTTCCAACCAGGCTAAACAGATTAGCTGCAGAAACTGACAAATTCCTAAATGTATTTTTGCTTATGATTGAGTCTTAAAGATCCTATGCTGTTAGGTATAACGCGACTGAAAAAAGTGTACGAAAAAGAATTACTCTGTTGAGGAATAAGAGTGAAAAATATTCCAATTTAACTTCGTTTATTAAATAAAAAACTAAATATTATTTGTTTTTTCCCATTCTAAAAATCTTATTCACTTTTACACATACACACAAACAATTCGGATGCAGTCCGTCATTATTCATTATTATTATTCATTATTGGTGACGAATAAGAGTGGCAAATACCGGTCAGTGAACCATAGAATGACAATAAGTTACAAATTTGAACACTTTCACGATAGACGTTTTCCTGCGTCAGTTGCGTCAAACGCGCATGCGCATGCCTCNAACCCCCCCCCCCCCCAATACTCATTATAGCACATAGCATAAACGGGACATGGGATACGTCCACCCTCGCTCCCCCTGGGATGCACGTTTAACTATCATACCTCGTATCCATCACTTTGCAGCGCATGCAGCAGCCGTATCGTGTTTCGGTGCACCCGTTGCGCAATTTGCTTCAGACCGTGCGGGCCATGGTACACGGCATAGAAGCTGGCCATGTTGGCTAACAGAGCTTGTGCGGTGCATATGTTACTCGTGGCTTTGTCCCGACGGATATGTTGCTCGCGCACCTGCATTGCCAATCGCAGAGCTGGTTTGCCATGGGAATCTCTTCATTAAGGACAGAAAGGGCGACAGAGAGAGAGAGAGCGAGAACGGGAGGTGTGGGGTAAATGAATCGGTTGGATGCAGAGCTGCGCACAGATATGCACTCATGAGCTAACCCCCTACCGGTTTGTATTAAGCGTCAGGCAATGTTGTACAGGCTGGTCTTGAAGTAAAGCAGCCCCATCCCTTCAGTTGGAACAACAAAATTTGATAAAATTATTATTAATAAATTGTTTCAATTAATTTTGGGAAATGATTGAAAATAAACCCCCAGTGAGAAGTGTAGAAGCCGAGAGATTAGATACGGGTGCGTGAAATCGGTTATTCTAATACTGGGTCGTGGAGATAATGATCTAGATCACTTCATGAATAGATGTTAGAACTGAACCACGAAACTCACGGAACTCATAAAGAAGTTTTGGGAATGACCTGCAGTTGAGGGTCGTAGCCAGTGAACATTAAATATACAGATGCGGTAGTTTGAACCATTAGCCTTATTCAAACCACATTCTATTTTCATTCATCTGGTTCGAAGATGATTAGACCTGAAATTGTGGCTTCTTGGTCTTCAATATTAAAGTGACACTTTCGGTTGTTGTATTGGCAAAGTTCGCCAGCTCCTGCATTCAAATATCAGAAGATTGTTGTGTTTGGGTTAGTTATTTTTGTTGTTCTACAGAAACCAGACAAGATGTAGTCTTTCGGGTTTAGTTCAGTATGGTTCACTGGTTCTGCGCATTTCATTACACAGGATTATATCGTGTGATGATGCTTATCAACGAGCACTGAATAGTTGCGTCGTTCGTGTTTTTGCGTCCTTCTGGGGATGCGAACCTTTGGGTTGTGATTCAAACCCCGTCATCGTTGAGCTACCGTTCTCATCACAAGTAAACAATACGTGGGATGCTTACTGAAATCAGACTACTGTGTTTTACTCCTTCACCGGTTTCTGCATGCGGGTGTGTTTGTGTGATTACACTCACTTAGAAATTCCAATCACTCGACCGGGCATCAGACGAACCAAATCCTCCTTTGTAGCAAAAAATGCGGCATGTGGACCACCAAATCCGACGGGAACACCAAATCTTTGCGACGATCCGATCGCAATATCTGCTCCAAGTTTTCCCGGAGACTGAATCATGATCAGTGCTAAGAGATCTGTGGCCACCACGCTCAGAGCCTTCAAATAGGGAATTTAAAATTTTAAAAGCTCATATCAATGTTCAATTATAAAATGAATCCTATCTAATTGAGATATTCTAGAAAAAGTAAACTGTAAAATCATCTTGTATGCTATCAAGTCAGCACAATGATTTTTCTGTAGGAGAAAATAAAACCTACATCTAAGATCATGGGCAGTGCCGCCCGCTTCATGTCACAGTGACTTCAAAATCCGAAAAAAGTTGTCCATCTGTTGGAAAGAATGGTTTGGATTGAATATGTACCCAGTACGGACGAATTCAGTTAACGGTTTTTAGGTTTGTATTGAATGAACGAACGTGTCCTTTGTTGTTCAACCCTCCTTACTGGATCGACAAATATGGATTCCGCTCTGATAAAACAGGATTGACATACTTAATTTGAACAGAGAGATTGCTGCAATTTTGTCGTATCGCCGCCAGCGGCGAAAAAATCTAAGGCAAGCCGATATAGTGTGAAATATGTTTTTTAGTTTATAAAGCAGTGAATGGTTAACTTTCCCTCTTCTCAATTCACTGTTGATCTCAGTATGCGGCGAACTTCATGGTGTGTAGAACAGTAGAAGTATGAACTAAAACGTTGTACAGCTGGTTCCACCCGAATGGTTAGATTTTACTGTACTGTATGGAAGACAGCCATGGTGGATGACGCAGATTGTTTATGTTCGGTGTACTGAGTTCAGTGGGGTCAGGGATGCACACATGTGTGGGGGATCCAGAGGTCTCGTCGATTAAAGACCTTCGATCATGTGACTCTGGTTACGGGTGGGTACTGATCGCTACCAGTGCTGAGATGCTTTAACTGTATCATTAAATGGAACGCTCAATGGACTTATAGGCTTCCTGTNGCGAAATTTTCACTACGAATACAGGACAAATTAGTGAATGTTGATAAAAAGCTCAGGGATACAGATGTTGATTCATTCGTTATCTGAAAAACAGAAAGTTCCGGTCATTTGGTCGTCTCTTCAACTTCTCACTGCCATTGAAATATCATTTCTCGGGAATGTTTCATGGAACACTCGCAAATAGAATAACTTCGAAACCGCTAGTCAGTACTTCGTCATATGTTCGATGTGCTGTGCTTTCCCCACTTGTATAATTGACAGTTTTGAATAATCCACCTGTTGTTTCTCCGACCAAGATGACTGAATGTATTGATGCTGTGGTGCAATGTCAACTGATCTCAAATCGTTCTGATATGACATAATTTTCTGAAAGGTTTATCGTGAGTATAAATACTTTCAGATCAATCAATCTATAGTCTTCAAATAAACTCCTAAAAATCTTTCAAATACAATAGCAATCTTTCCCCACTTGAGTTTCTAATGGAACTCTGTCATCATCTCCGTTTCCAGAACACATCCTGGAAAATAGCCAGGAATCATCATAGGCCTGTGATGGCAAATACTACATCAGTTATACTTCCACAAATGCACACACAAATTGAGCCAATTTTTTGAGGGTGAGGAACGAGTCCGTGAGCACCACCCGGTCTGGTTGAATAGTGGAGCAATTAAGATTATCAACAGCTAGATCGTTTCACACTTAGTGGAATCAGAACACGTGGTTAATGTGACCGAGGCGTTTCGACCCCTCTACTTAGTTCGCAGCTACCGATCTAAGAGAATTAGGAGTCGCATTCTGGCCACAGCGGAAGCGATAGGAATCCACCTATATACCTCCCTCTCAAAGCTCAGAAAAACGATTCGTATGAGCATTCGGTCTTACATGGCCCACACTACACACGACACAGCCATCTCCCTACTCACCCATAATGATCCGAACCAGTGCGCATGTATGAGGACCCAAGTGTGAGTAGCATCCGGTCATAGAACTGAAATGTTCCTTTTTCAACTGATCGATAGTTGTGTCAGCTGCACATGGCATATTTATGCATCTTCCAGATCTCCATTTTTCAGTTAGTTTCTAAGTCTCATTTATTATATAGTTAAGGGAATTTTGTAATCAATCCTTCATCGGGCAATATTGTGATCACGCCAGGTTTTAAAAATTAACAGCCTTTGAAATGTTTCACTCGTTCTACGGTGTGCCCTCTTACAGAATTGGATGTATTTTGTTATCGAAAGTTTCATATCAGACTGAATCCTTCAATTCAAATCTGTCAAACAACAATTTGGACAATTACCCTTGCCTTATAAGTTCATTGGGTGGACTTCGGTGAATTCTAAGAAAAACCTGTCGGGGCAGTCAGCTTACGTGCAAACTGGTGAATGCCATATGCCTCTGTAAATTGGATGGGTAATTCAAATGTGAAAGGATCCATGCTATCGGTGTGGCCTTGTAACTCAGTTGATAGGGCGTGCGCGTAAAAAGAGTGGGCGGCGTTTACGCTGGGGTTCGAATCCCACCGAGGCTACACAATCTCGACATAAAAACTTCAAATCTGCCAAACAATTATTTTATTATTGATGATAGGTATCTTCGCTGTCATCCAACTCAGTACCATATCGGACCTTGTGAGACCTCAAGTGAGTCGTCAACCGGACTCCGGGAGTCAATGTTGCCCAACTTGAACGGTATCGCAAACTGCCTACCTACTCACTACCTACCCACCTGTTTTTTTGTATGTGAAGAAACGTTGACTACCACATGCCGTGACGCACTTCAGAGCGGAACCCCGAGCTCGCAAAATAGCCAAGTTACCACTGATTAAACCAAAAGATTTGTGGTTGTTGTAGATGTTTGTTGATGTACTGTGGCACAGAGAACGTACCGGTACCGGCTAACGAAAGTTTGTGTTAAAGCACCAAGGCACGAGGACCAACGAGCGCGATAGCGAGCAAAAGAGATCGAAAGTGAAAAGTGAAGGTTCTCTCGCGGAAGGATGTATTAGTTTTCGATCGTATAAAACAAACGTCACATAGCGTTGGTACTGAAGTGAAAATGTGAGCATACATTTAAATTGTAGAGGAAAATTGATGTCCGGCAAAAGTCTGCCATGGTCCGGTTTTCACCGCACCATCGGGCACACTACATATGCATAAATGTACGCATAAATGTGGTACCGGTTCGGTTACTGCAGTCCAATCCATCGCGTTCGGTGTCGTGACCTCATATTATACAGTGTTTTTTGTATGCGTTTTGACTTAATAAACGAGCACCTTAGTAGCGAGCTAAACTTATACGAGATACACCGTCGTACGCTAGTTCTGTTTCTGTCTAGTTATGGTACAAGTCTATTTTACAGTAGAACACACTTTTACTTTTGGTTACATTAAACTGCTGAATGGAAAGGGGTTAGTAATAGCTGACCGAATGAATTAACATTTGCGCGCTAGGAATAAATCCGGAGGATATGCAGTTAAAAAGGATTTATGGAATCACTAAATGACATCATGCTCTGGAGCGAGAAAAATTGTTTACGGAGGTACCAACAGAAAGGAAGAGCCATTTCGTTTTCATTTGGACGCCTCAGCAATGAGTATTATTTTTGTAAGTCTGAAACGCCTCGGCTTGACAGTCTAAACCCTTTTTACCTCGGAGCTGCAGCTGAAATCCTGAGTACGTAGCTGTGTTCGGCATGAATGTGTCACCTTCAAAGTGTAATATGTTGCTTTAGGACTGGGTCGGTCGAGCTCTCAACCTCACCCTTACCGGAGAAGTAATAGAGGAATTAAACAAAATACAGATAGACTTTTGGTGTTCAACACCACTATACGCACCGTATTAAATGAATCTGATGGGTATACTGGACAAGGAATGCTGAGGTTGTGTGCTGGATTTTGGGTATCCACAGTCGCCCACTGGAAGCAGTGCTCAGAATACGTCGGTTGATGTAACGCATGTCATCAAATAGATGCAGGTAATTAGTGGCAAACTGTGAAGGGTAGTCAAACTAAGATCTGGTATGAGAGTAAAATATTCACATTGTTCGCCTTAGACTCCGTGGGTGGATCCACCGAGATCAGTGTAACCGACTGTTAGAAATGCTGAGTATCATTAACCGTAGCGCTCGTGCATCTACGCATCGTCACTGTAACCGTAGTCTTCATGAATTCCTTGTTTTCACCTTGACTTTGATTTGAACGGTAAAATCTTCCCTTTGTTCAATCAGGACAAAGGTGGCCAAGAAACAGAAAGTCTATGTTTGTAGAAACAGAACTGCACTGAGCGTAGCTGTATTAACAAACCATATTACTGCGCTAAACAATGCAGGTGAATTGCATCAACTCCAAAACGGCAATCTAGTGCCGTATGCGAGCTATTGAAAAATATTCCTTCACATAAAATTTGAGACGGGTGAGGGGGAAAACAAGCACTCGGTGATTAACGCCCATAAAAGGATGACAAAAACAACAACAGCAATAGCAGTGCCGTGGTATCTGTTTATTTAAAATGAGATAAAAATAGGTATAGCTTCGATGTTCACTCACTTTGTTCTGCTTGCAATGCTCAGATACCTGTCTCACCAGGTCCGGATACACATTCCCCTCGGTGTCTGGATACTGCATAAGACAAGCTGCACACTGACCGGACGATAATTCTTGCTTCATCTGAGACATGTTGTTGAAGTCCATCACTTTGACCGTGAAGTTCAAGCCTCTGATGGATGGCAATAACGGAATAACACATCATACTGTCAATTAGAGCAACGATGATGCAGAGATACCAAGTGAATCATGGATCTGAGAGTCGAGATAACTCTGTAGTAGTGTTTTGAGTTCAACCTCAACATGGATCAATGCGCAGGGTCTAATTCTGACACATCTTTGCCATAACAGCTTTTTAACTCAACTGTCAATATCACGTTCAACTTATGTGTTAGTTCCTGGGAAGAGAGTACGAAATGATTCTGACACACCTGAGTACCCAGCTCTTGCCACTCTCTCTCTCTCTAAACCAACAGTGATTTCTGAACCTCCAATTTTCTTTTCCGAACTCTTCAATATATAACAATTTGTCGGCCAACACAGTACCCATTGACCGTGAAGCTAATGTTGTGAGATACTGCTCACTTGTGATTAGTGATGATCAAAAATTAAGAAGACCACCGAGGGCAAATTGCTGTATCTCAGAGAATAATTATCAACTGCTACTACCCTTCGTGCGACCAGGAACTGCGATGAAATGTTTCTGATGATATTTTCGGTGTTATGTACGTCAAATTACTGATGTTCCATCTGTTACCCTCTGTAGAAACCAGAGTGAAGAAAATCCCTCCTCGGTTCGAGGCGTGACCACTATTGTTCCCCCCTC
>UZAN01040012.1:58290-97069 GCA_900618425.1 Echinostoma caproni | reverse complement strand
AGGGATGACCAGCTGCAACCCGAGACACCCACCTCCGACCTTACTGAGGCTTTCGGAGTTGTACCGTCATACCTCAGGTCGGGTTTGGGTCTGTAACTAGCTTTCACCACTTTTTATCATTTCCAATGGAGTTAGAAAAGGCTGCCCATTCCCGTTCAACTTTTCCATAGAGGCTGTTCTACAAGCCGCTTTGTATGGTCTAGCAAACGGCGGAGGGACAGAGTTCTTGACCTAGAGTATTTCGATGACATCACCTTGTTGGATGATGATGCACAGACAGTCCAACACGCTTTGAACCGCTTGGCGATAAAGGTATCCAGGTCTGGTGTGTGTCTTGCACCATCGAAGTGCTTGTTCAAGACTGGCAGGAGCCTGTGCCTGCACTCACCCTCTATGGTGATCAGTTGAAAGTGGTTGATAATACCTCGGGAGCTTAATCACAGTTGGAGGTAGTGTTGGTGAAGAGATCACCGAAAGCCGCCATGATATCCGACTGTTCCCCAAGGGAAGTGTGTACATAGTCGCGGTTCGTAGTGTTCTGCCTTACGGTTTCGAGACCTGGCCTTTCCGCGTTGAGGATATTAATCGACTTTTTGTATTCCACGATCGATGCTTCCAAAGCATTGCTCGTGTCTGGTCGGAAAATCAGGTGAGTAATGACGAAATTCTTAGTCACGTATTGGGTACTGATAATCGTTTTGTAACGGAATTAATCGCTCCACACCACCTCCGTCTTGGTCTCCTTTTGCGTATGCCTGCCTATCATTTACCTCTCTATGCCCTTTTTTGCACTTGATGGACAAGACTGAAAGAAGCGTTGTGGCGGTCAGACCGTGACATAGTGTAGAGGTTTGAAGAAGTTTGTCTTAGCATTGTCTCCGTTTGGTGCGGCTCGCCTTCTAGGCTGGGACGCAATGGATGAGGATTGCCTTTGGTTAGAGATGCGGAGATATATGGCCCAGAATAGAGGTCAGTGGTGCAAATGATGTACAGTGCATGTTGAAATCCCGTACCCTATAAAAACAACAGTATAACACAAAAATATCAAAAAGTGTACTGTGAAATAAACAAGAAATTGTTATTCATTGTATCTGTTTGACCACCTTTTCAATCCCTTTTATAACCCAACCACCCGTTCTCTGTTGCTATTGTTTTTGCCTTAGCACCAAGCTTGCTCGCAGGCCGCTGATAAGTAATAATAATAAGAAGCGTGCTCACTGCACTACGCTGGAGTTCACTGAAACCATGTCAAGAACCAAAGCTAAATTTCGCCATTCTAAGCCCCGTTTCTGTGATGCTGGTCCATATTCGTTTTCTGTCCTCCCGGAATATATTTCAAGTTATTTTATTCAATGTCTGCATCTATTTCTAGAACCTTCATCTTCATAGAATTCTTCATTCATACCGATCCCCTAATTTGACTCTAGCTAAGTCGTATTGTCGGTGAGTACAATGCGCCTTTAATTACCAGGTTTTCCTTTCTTTTTAGATGGAGGTCCTCGTGTTGGTCTGCTTTGTCAGTTCCTAAGTACATTGGTTACACATCTACCACAACTGATCCGAAATCCTTCTCAGGGTGCGAATAATCCAGTTCGTGTTGAGGTCTTGTTGGAACGCCTGAGCGCGGCCAAACCCGTTGCGGCTGACACGGATAATCGTTCCCAGACGGATAACAGTTCAATTTTAGCAATATGTGGCTTGGTTTTTCAACTGAGCACGGATAGGTTCCTTACAGACAAAGAGGGCCGATCACTACTGTTGGCCATCGCTTCTCGGACTGCTAATGATAACCAATCTGTGACACGGATTCCGACACCCGTGAGACTATCTTCATGGTTGGCCTATCAGGTGGCTCGACAAGCCAGTCGCTATGGTCAACACATGTTAGCTTCCGCTATCTATGGGTCTCTAAGCCCACAGGTGAGAACTGGTATTCTCGATGTGTCTAGTATCATCTTAGTTGCACTGGAAGCAGAAGCAAACGTTGCGGTCCGTCTCAGCTCTCATAGCGCATGTTTTATCCATGAGGTGCCTTTGTGTTGGGAAAAATGCTTCACTATTGTTTATTCGCGATCCATAAAAATTCTTTTTGCTACACCATTGTTCCCTCGTTTGTTCACTCAACTCTATATAACGATAAAAAATCAGTGTTTAGCACCGATTTCCGTTATTGTGAGCTACGGTCAAACTAATGTTTTTTTTCATCACTCTTTCCAAACCCATTTCAATCATTGTGGAAACCAGTTTGGTGTTTTACTCTTTTTCGTTCAGTGATTTACGGACGATGCTTCTCAAGGTTGTAATAGTGTGATCTGATTAGTATAATGACATTCACTTCTTCATGTTTCGGTGATCGTTTGCTCTAGTGTCAACCTGCTTTTAATGGCCTCGACTGAAAGTCTCGTCAGTGCCATTCAACCGTGGTGACCATGATCTGACCCAGATCCACATCTATGCTGTGAAGATTTTATCTGATTCTCCACTGGAAGTCTCAGGGATGTAGTTTTCTGTTTCCGTAGTCAAACCATGAATTCCTATGACTGAGGTTTGGCTCTTCTACTGTTGCTCCCACGGAATCGTGTTATGATTGAGTTATCGCCGGATAGTCGTCACGACTGTACCATGATGTGGTGTGATGACTTTGTGAGCTGTACATGATGGTTTCCCATGGCAGATAAAACTTAACCGCTTAGGTACCTCCTGGATTCCTTTGGCTATCCACTCTCAGCCCCGATTAGGTTACTCCAGCAAATAAACACGGTGATGAGCAGTCTACCATTCAAATCGACCACGTCGTTATTAACTACCACCGTCAAGTATCCATTCAAGTCTGCCGCTCTTATTGATCAACACCCATTGATGTTGACCATGCTGTATTACGAGTCAGATTTTCGCTGCGCTTGGTAAACAACCTCAACAAAGCCTCCGGGATACCCACAGATCAATTTAAGCGACATTTGTAAATCAGCCTCCGAAGCGCAGCTCTCTCACTGCTTTTCAGTTCAACCATCCACCGAAGGATTCAATGAGCCAAATGTCAATCACAACAACTGTGGATTCTGGTATATGGTCCAAGCAGAGGCGATTGATTTCCATGACCCTAGCTGCCATGGTGAACGCTTTCAGTACCAATCCTCCCGATGCCAAGAACGACAGCGCACAAATCCATAAAGCACCAGGAAATAAACAAGAGAAGTCGTGGGTTGCGAAATACTGAGAGATAGGGAAGGCTTTAGGTATCGGTAACAGCCGCAGTCTTTGCCGTTTAATTAGGAGGACGAACTCAAGGAAATTAGGCGTAAGTGAAGTCCTTAAGGACTCCGCTAATTGATAGCAGTTCTCTAGGCTGGTTTAGTTTTGGTTTAGGTTATACAGATCGCATTTTCATCCTTCGCCAAATTCTGGAATAGTCATTCCTTTCGTTGACCCACAGTATCTATTTTCCTCAAACTGAAAGCGAATTTCAACGCAGTCGATCGTCCAATGCTCTGGCGCTACCTTCCCGAAATGGTACTCCCGAACATTTTATTTGAATATTATGATTCGTTCATACCAATAACTGAAGCCGAACTCGAGCGTACGGCACTTTCTCGCTCATATTTATCACGGAAACTGGTGTTCGTCAGGGTTGCCATCTTCCTCCTTTTCTATTTAACTTTGTTAGATATAGCCCTGCCCTTGTGAGAGGATATCACTATAGATTTTCTCTCAGTTGGCAGACTGTTTGATCTGGAATATGCGGATGACGTAGTGCTGCCAAGTGAAGCTTCTGGTAAGTTGCAAGCCATTCTTGATAGTTTGAGTGCTAGTGTATCCATGTTTGGTACGCGTTTTGTACCTTCGAGGTGCAAGATTTTGCTAAAGGACTGGGTCTGTCCAACCCCTAACCTCACTCTAACTGGGGAAGTAATAAAACAAGTAGAGAGGTTTTGTTATTTGGACATCCATATGTCCTTCAGTGGACACATCGCGGATGAAGTGTTAGCTCGTATACGGAAGGCTCGATTGGCAATGGCCAACTATATACTTCTGTGGTTCTGTCGGTGAAGGGTCGAGTGTATACTGCGTCAGTTCAATCAGTTTTTCCATACGGTTTAGATTTGGTTGATACGGGACTATTAAAAAAATAGACTTTTGGTATTCGAATACCGCAGTACATCAGTTTGTTGGGGAAACCGGACAAGCAGTACTGAGGTTAGGCGCAGTTTTCGGTGATCACAGTCGTGCACCGTAGCAAATGGTTGGGCGTGTGTTATGCGTGTCACCAAATGGATTGCCGGGGCCTGTAGTTAGCGGAAAAAGTAAAGTGGGGTCAAACAGAGGCCTTGCACGAAGCTATGAAAACGCTAACCAGAAAAATCTGTCACGCAGGTTACGGTAGCCTTCTCGAATGGGCGCTTCGGGATCATTGTAGCCGATGGTCAGAGACACTGAGTGTTCCAAATAGGGACACTCGTGCATCTACCATGACACTGCTTTCATTATTCCACTCTTCCCTCAGCTCTTTTATCTTCACATGCAGTCAAGTGACAGCAACCAAAACCGCCGCACAAATGTACCTGGTTAGTGGTTGTAAAAACAAACTGATCGCTGGGTGCTCAATATCTGTTTCACTCACCAACCTATCACCATAGTGCGTAATTTCTGGTGCAAAAATATTCGTTTTTTCATATCGCATTTTCTAAACGTAATGTACATAAATTTGCAGTTAAATTAAATTCGATGGAAGATCGTTCTATGGATGCGTTTTATTTTAAATAACTCTGATGCTTCCTTTACAATTATTTTACGTGCACCGCTAGACTACTACTAAGTAGTGTTGTCGTTCCCGAGCCATTCGGTCCGGCGACAAGATAGTTCCTCAGCTAGACCAACTGCCACCCGTAATTCATAACTTTTGAACCTTTTCGTCTTATCCTCTAGGCACTTTCCGAACGATCCAGTTATTGGATTCAGGGCCTGGTCGAGTTTAGCCGAACCGAGGCAACCATCATTTCTGTGGCTCGTCGTCTTCGTGGCAATGTCACAACGCTTGAGGCCGATGAAAACACGATCGATCCCAATCAACGGCCTCCTCCATTTCCTTGGGTGTTGGAACTCATCGATGCGCTTCGTGGTGCATGTGATTCCGCTCTGAAAGCTCGTACGACACTGATTGTGAGTAATGAGAAGCAGAAGAATGTTTTGTCCTCCAATTAGGGCTGATCTCAACCAACTCCACCCTCTGCTTCCATGAGTACAAATGTAAGGTAGATGGTCAGCCTAATTTTTGTGCGCTTTTACGATCCGTATAAATGAGTTTTCTAAGTTTACGGCAACCTGATTTCGCCAACTGCAAGAAAAACCATCTTAATCGATTGTGTGTTTAACCACGATGTAGCGAATCAGAACATACGGACGGCGGACTGTATTGATGCGTCATTTTACCTCACTATCATTGTTTGAACACCGATGGCAATTTACTGATGTCAAAAGCCATCTGTTAATTATCTAGGCTGGTAGAACAATATAATCTATCATGTAAAGTGATGATAATACCTGGTAATAAGTTGGGTTCCCTCAATAATGATAGTTCATTCTTGTGAGTGATATTGTGTTTTGATTTACTTATAAAGGTATCTATCATGGTTGATTATTGTAGAAATAATGGATAAGTTTCAAACTGGTTTGGAATCACGTTGTGGGTTCTCTCTCATACTTAGGTAATCATGTTCCAAATTTCTGCGAGTAGCAGAAAATCAGACGATCAAAACCTGATGCATCATCCAATGCCAATTTGGTTCATACCACAATAGAGCTAATGCGGACTCGGATCCGAGTTGCCCGTCCCAGGCCTTAGCACCACGTGACCCGGATCGGTTTTAATGATTGGTTTCACGTCACCACTAGCACCACATGAAATGATGCCTATCGGGCGTTGATTGCTGATTCTCTAGCAAGGCTTGACTCCTTCACACGTCTTCTTAGTATGGGACCAACTCCGGCTAAGCTCATAAGTCCAAACAAGTGAACATGTTCAAAGTGTCAGATCCGAACAACGTTCGGAGTGTATCAAAAAATCGATGCGCCATGTGACATGTTTTAAAATAAGCCGACGTTTCGGTCACCATGGGTAACCGAAACGTCGGCTTATTTTCACCTGTGCCGACATCGCTGTGTTTTCGAAATTACAACTTATATAAAAGTGAACATGTTACTTGATTTATTTGATCCGTGAAGTTTGTTTTCATTCGTATCAAATTTCCAATCAGAATGACAATTTTCCTATTGGTTTAGTAGCTTTGTCATCCCTCGGGTGCCAATTTGGTAGATTACTTGTGTGACAGAACCACCTCATTTGATACCTCGCTGCTTTGCTTCAACTCAAACTTCTTTCATATGACGACCCTCCTGGTTCGCTTCAGTGCGTCGGTGGTCCTGATACACGTTGGTTTCAAGCCGAGTATGTTGCACTGCGTGCAGATCTCTTCTCCAATTTGGCCGAGTTGTGCTCCAATGCCTATCATCACAGTCGTGTCGGCCGTTGGCCCGGTCAAACTAACTCCATCCCGGGTTCTGCTCCATGCACTCCATTCTGGGTACGTGGATTTTGCGTACATACCGTGCGCGTGATATTGTGTCTTTCATTCAATTTATAAGTTTTCTTTAATGCAGACCTATAGACCTTGGATTTGTAACTGGCTTTTTTCTTTACATCGTGTCTATCAGTTCTTTGACTAGACAAAGCTGAGGTAAATAAAGCAAAACGTGTGCTGCCAAATTAAACGTAACTTGTATATTCCGACATAGTTGCACATTCATCGGGATCAATAAACATTAGACACGATCCAGTTGCAAATGAAGTATGACTGGCCGCATAAGATATATTGATAGGCATCGATCTACTCAGTGTACTTCAATCCCCTAATAGTAAGGCTCGTACAAATCTCAGTCAGTTGATAATGTTAACCAAGTCATCTCTGTCATAGTTATACTCGGTTATCATGACTGATGCCCCACTTGTACTTCCATGTGTTGGGACGAAGATCAATGCCATTCGTCCCAAGATAAGCCCGACTGCACACTCGCTAACTCTGTGGACAAAACCAAACAACTTTACAACACATTCGACCCAAATTAGGATCATCGTGGATCAATACTAATCTCGCGGAGATAAATCAATAACATGGCGTTGTACGGCAATATTCACTCTCTCCGTCCATCTGGTCCGTAGCCTATGGTCGGTTGAACATTGCTCACTGTGTATTTCATTGGTACATTCTTTTTTCTTGCCTTGATCAATGTTATTTTCAGTCACATAAGCAGCGGAGTAAGACAACAATTTGGCAACATAACACTATGCCCCTTTGTTCTCATGCCCTGTCTTGAACTGTGATAAGCCTTATCATGTCTGAGAGTGCTGCTCTCGGGAAAGTTTAACTGCAGTTATCCTATACTCCCATTGTCTCTGCACTTGAGACTGACCAAGCGTTTTTATTCTCACTTCGATCTTCAACGCTTTTCGTGGCGCAGTTATTGGACCAACTGGATGTATGGAACGCCCTGGCCGAACGTCTCGCCACATTCCAAGCTCAATGCCTTGACGCGGAACCTGCCACACTCGAACATTTGAGCGCGTATCCTTTTAATGTCCGGCTTGTCTCCTCCCTCCCCCTCTCATAAACACTCTTCCGTTTCATAACATACTCATGCGGCTAATAGTTCGAATTTTACGCTGCAGTTCATCTGTCCTACAACTCCATTTACATTACGATTATCTTTTTATGTTGTGTTTAAAACAGCTGTAGTAGCTGGGGTGGGAACTCCTCTATTAAGTCAAACCTCGCCTCGATTTTGGTCCCCTTATTGTTCAGGTTCTCTATTAGTAGAGGGGACTCCAGTTTGATATCATTTGATACCAATGCATGGGCTTTTTATAGTATGCGACTTTTTGACCGCCCGAGACACTCGCTTGTTTTTACCCAGTAAACGTACGCAATAGTTGCTAAGTCTGTGTGATACAAAATACGTTGGTTGGTTATTCTATACCTTTTTCAGTTAAGGATGTCCGAATTTCAATTTAAGATGTCCGAATATTAATTTAGGATGTCCGAGTATCAATTTAAGACGTCATGTTGCTCTGTGGATAGTATCTTGCACAGTACAGAGTGAAAACTTTCGATGGGATCCCTGTTTACTCAGATCCATGTGCATCCTATCTGCATACTGATCTATGGCCCCCAAAAATATCGTTCCACACTCGACAAAAATATGTACCGACGATGATCTTGTCTGCTTGTTTGCACACACACGGATTGGACAATGCAACACACAATTCATTCAGAGCTTTGCCAGCATAGGCAACCCGACGAAGGCTTGGTTGAATACGAAACAAAAAGGAGTGCTTTAGGGTTTGGTGGGGTCTCTCACATGATGGCCAAATTTCTCACAATTGACTGAACGGTGCTCCCCAGGAACGTTCATAGTCTCATGAATGAAGTATTCTCGGTACAAAAGGGGTGGTAACGGACAACGTGAAATGGGGGTTGAACGTTTGCAATCGTCAGTGCATATTTTTGTTGAGTGTGGAACGATATTTTTGGGGGCCATAGATCAGTATGCAGATAGGATGCACATGGATCTGAGTAAACAGGGATCCCATCGAAAGTTTTCACTCTGTACTGTGCAAGGTACTATCCACAGAGCAACATGACGTCTTAAATTGATACTCGGACATCTTAAATTCATATTGTGACATCCTAAATTAATATTCGGACATCTTAAACTGAAAAAGGTATAGCTGATGCATGTGCCGAGAACAATGCGTCCTGTTTCCCACTGGTGTCATTGTATTATAAAGCCAATGAAATCGACCACCACCACCATGACATGTCCCTCGGGTTATCTTGATGATGAGTTTCCCTCTGATTTCTCCAACCGGTGTTTTAGGACATGTTCATCTTACCGCACGTGTCTTTTGTAACTGATTTTTTCTTTTATCAACTTTTTTGTCCATTATTGTTAGAATTGTTGAAAGAACCCTCCCTATCATCCATGATATCTCATTCCATATTTTTTGTTTCCGTGACCCTGCAGTTTCTCTTTAACCATCTTTTTTGATGTGAAAAGTATCGGCAGTCTGGTTGCGTTCTTTATCCGTACAATACAAACGATCATCAGCCGATTTGAAACTTACGAGTGAGTTTTCTTTTGTCGAAATGCAGCTGTTGTAAATCCTCTGATCTCCGCACTACTTTATGGGGCAAAATTCGAGTCTGTTTTCTTCAAAGTGTATGGTTGAGGGAGAGCTGCCGCTGTCGAGCACAAGTAACTGTGATCTAAAGTATGAAAGAATAGGAATTCTGGAAAGGAATAGAAAACCTCAAATGGTATTCTTTTCAGAAACTGAATGCGTCATTGCATGGCTGTGATCAACTTGTCTATACCTTTTTCATGTCAAGTTGTCCCAGTATCATATCATGTTGTCCGGGAATCATTTCAAACTGTCCCCGAATTATTTCAAGCTGTCCTGCGATATAGTACTGTCAGGCCTATTCATACAGATCTATTTTTGAACTGCAGTGATCGTTGTGATTGCCCGGACGAGATCTTGCACAGCGTCGCACATTGTTCCTATTGGAGCCCAACACGGTCACCAGTAGTTTCATAGCTGAGATTTTCAATGAACCCCTCTCTAGTTCTTGTCGTTTATCTCCTATTTTATATTTCGTTCCATTCCGAACTAAAAATGTCTCCTTTCGCACTTCTTGTAGTTTTCGTCCTTAAGTGGTGGTACTTGCTTATCCCATTACTAGATTTTCCATCAAGCATTGTTTATCTCTTTTCTGACATCAACTTTATCTCGAGTTTGTTTTCATTACGCACCTCATTGGGATGAACAGTGCACAAGAGGTAAAATCCCGAGCTCCTTGTAAGCTATGGTAACTGACGATCGAATCATTGTGAGCAACTTGTCAGATTTAGATTTTACAACCATCAACATGGCACTTCCGTGCTCTGGTTTTGGTTGCGTTGTTTCAGCTACCCATTTCGTTCATTTGACCATTAAAGCTGGGATAAAATTAAATGGAAAGTTGAGCGCACTGCCAAAATAAAGCTGAAGAATGCAGCTAAAGTGGTTGTGTGTAGAGCGTGGTCAGATGCAACCGCGCAATTGTTTGTCACACTACTTGCCGAGTGTATCTAACCGGGGCATAGGTTGGTTTAACAGCTAAACCGTGTCAGTAATAAGGCTCATCCCGGTCTATAGCCAAATATTTAAAAAATCAGTGTCTAACAAACACTCTGCTCTGTTGATTTCCCTTCGGAGTATCCATGAAACGTGTTATCACCCTACTGGGTTTGTCTCTTGTGTTTCTTGTCTGTCCACTTTCACTTCTACTATTTTTCTTCTCCAGTCAGGAAAACGTATCCCATGAGCATGCCGTAGTTCCGTTCACGTCATCGCAAGTCCACTCGTCAGCGTCGTCCCACAGCGATCCATTTTCTGCTATTTTACCCGATTTGGAAACTGTGGCTCGAAAACGGTTGAATTTCAAGCCCGTGGCCTTTGCCAATTTTGACTGGATTCCAGGACTGGTATTGACTTTGGTTCGCACAGCATCTCACTGGCCTCGATTCTTTTTCCAACGCCTCCAGACCACAAATGTTCGCCTCGTTCTTTTGCCAAAAGCGGGGAACAATCCAGACGACGTGTTGACAATCAGTAATGAGGTAGGACATATGATTCAAGTGATGGGTGTGGTGCAACAGCACAGTCGCCGCGGACCGAGCCACTTATCCCGTCGAATCACACTGGTTGAGGTTGAGCTGACTGTGACCGAACTGCCGTTTTCTGGCCACTATGCCCGTGTCTCATTATCACAACACGTAGCCACGATGCACGACCGCGATCAACAGTCAGTTGTTTTCTATTCCAAACGATCAGCTCCGCTTCAGCGAGACTATTTCCACTGTGATTTCTGCGTTCATTTCCCGGGCCATGTTCAGGGTAAGGCAAAGAATGGTTCGGTTTCCACGGACAAATTGTACGCGATACAAGCCTCACCCATACTCATTGACGGTAGCGGAGAACGCTGGCGTCTGACCGGTGTATCTGGTGCTCCGAAGGAAGTGACCTTGGTTCGGGTGGAGTGTGTGAGAACTGCAAACACAACTGTCGCATCAGTCAGCTCGACCACGTCGAGTTCTGGGTCTGTTGAACCTGCACACCAGTCTACTTCTCGATCAGTCTTACCTCCGCCCGGTACAGCTAAAGTTGACATTAATCGGACTTCGTTGGACGCACAGTTCTCGCTGACGAAACCGCGACCGATTGGCCGTCCGGTCGGAGAAACAACCGTTACCCCTGTTGGTAGATCAACAGCAACCGCAAGAAGTGGGCCTACCTCGTCCGTTTAGCTCACCGCGCGCGCGCACGTCCTATAGTTGAAAAACTTGTTTTTATATCCTAACTGTTTGGTATCCGCTCACTGTGTATATGTATATACATATATATTCCTGTTTTCCCCTTTATCTTCAATTGTGTTTTTTCACTTATTTTTCTCGAAAAATAAAGTTTTATTCTTATTGTAGTTCTACCCACTTATCTTATTTCACATCAGTCATGCATAATACTTTGAAGAAATATCGTACATTTTATATTCTAGTCGTTCACACATGGTCACTGTGGATGTAGTTGTAGTTCTTCAATTCCTGAACTTTTTCTACTCCGTTTTCATATCATCAACCGGTTCTTCAGTTATGATATCCAACTGTCGAGTGGTTTTAGTCTACTTTGTCCTTTTTATGTATTCGTAGTAAAACTACCGATGATTTCCGTCTGTTCAAATCGCTTTTGTGGACGAGGCCCACTTTTGAAGATATAGATCAAAGGGTTATTGTGTCCCGGGTTCCCGGTGGTCAAGAGGTGTTCCCACCAAAGGTAGTTTATTGTGCGATTAATATTGATGCCGGTGGCTTTGCTTGCTTTTGTCACACACGCCGTATTCCACCCCAGTGAGTGGTCACTCTAGGACCCCGGGGTCTCTAGCCGTCCTGTGACTAGGCGCCAGACAGAGATTGTCAAAGTGAGACAATGTGCTAGAAATATTGCTTTCCTGTTGTTTTAAAACCTAGTTAATTTTTTCCACTTGCATGTGTAGATTGCCTAGATCATAGTGCGGGATTTTGCGAATAATTCAACCATCTCCAATGCCTGATTGTTCAGTGGAGTGTATTTGCCTTATCTCCACCGTACAACATGAAACGACATTATCGAAGCCTTTTATGGAATGTCGGACAGGGTTAGTACTGACTGCGCGACCTAGTTTCTCTCGAAAGTAGGTCAAACTCACGACTGTTCCGAATGCCTAGCAGACGCTTTCGGATACAAAATGATCAGTCTGTTCACAGGTTGTGGAACGAACGGCCAGTTCGAGACACTGCTACGTCAATTGATGGTGTCGTCTTTCACGGGAATAACGATTATGGGCTTAATATAACACGTTTGCTCTGACCTAAGTCTGGTAGTTACGAGGAGTTGAGCTGGTTACCCCGAAAGCCATGCAATTCTGTGAACGGACTAACGGAGATAGTGTACAGACAATTGTTAACTCGTATTTAAAATCGCTATGCTACGAACCGTCCTCGTTAGACTAATCAGATCGATGTGTTGTTGTGTGGTCCGAGATGGCATACATTTCCAGTCGAGAGCATCAAAAAGTCAATGTCATCATGTATTAGCCCATGTCTGAAAAGCTACGGTTCTTAAATGTTGATAGATATCTTTAGTTTTTGGATGGAATACTGGTGGCAATGGTCTGTCCTTCACGCTCATCGTGCCACTAAAGCTGTTACCTAGTCCGGTGGGGGGAAAAACAAAATCCACGTCTGGAGAACAAATTACCGCCACCAATTGGTAAATTTTTGAAGGAATAAAATCCATGACGGTAGTTCTTTATTTTAGTAAATATCCTCTTGGGACCTCCGTACACATTCACGTACACCGAGAGTTTGTCTATTGTTATTTTTTGTGGGTTTCACTCTCTCTGTCTCTCATCTGCAAGGTGAGTCTCATCAGGAAAGAAACAGTTTTATTGTGCTCTGTCGGCCGTCTCTCGACTAAAATAATTTAGTCGCTTTTATTGAGTGAACAGCTGTGAATTTAGGGAACGAGGTTGTGCACAATCAATGGGATATTTGGTTCTACAAGGTAGTGAAGAAGTTATTTTACGGTAGTAGAAATTGGAATCGTATCACCTCACGGTGCTTGCAGTTGTGTTCTGTACCGCTTAACCATTGCCGTCCACATATACGGTGCAATGTTTGATGGATACCTGTTTTTGTTTGTTATTTGTCTCGACTACCCCAAAACCGTTTCGTAGTTGCCCAAATTCTCATTGTCTCGACGGCTAAATATGTGAACGTAACATTGCAACGTACTCATCCGAGCTTTTTTGGAGACAGAGAGGAGGGGCGTGATCAGTTTACGAAACTGGCAACTCGCACCTGTTTGTCGAGTGAAAACACATTGCCAATCGATCTCGAACAGCTTAAACTGTTGAATTGTTACTCCATTTGGCACGTGCACACAGTTCCAAGCACCAGGAATTGGATATGATTAGTCAAGTGCTTGGAAAATTCGCTCTATTTTGTATGCAGTCCGTTCGAATTTGGTAAATAGACCCAGTTCATCAGAACTACCTGATACACGCACGGTTGTTCTCCCTGTACACACGGAGACATTCGATTAGTTTGTTTGAGTTCAGAAGTGAATAACAGTTGCATTCAGAATTAGGACCAGTTGGATACTTTTGTGGCAATTCTTTCTTAAAGCGCACCGCGCAGATCTAAATACTCAATATCAGTGACTTGTGTGTTATTGTACCAGATTTACCAATTCATAATCCGATTGGAACGTCGTAGAATATGCACTTTGCAGTTTTTAGATTTCAATTGTCCCTGTCATCGGTTGCATACACACAACCGTTGTCCACTTTCATTCTATTCCACTGACCCATGTTATTTTTTAAACTACGGGTAAGTGTTGTATTTCACTGATAATGGAGGCATCGAAAACGCGGTTGTTCGGCTTGTTGAAAGTTAGAANGTGTAGCAAGTGAATTGCAGCACGATTATCAGACCTCACATTTTCCACCCGATTGGTGTGCGTAGATAGGGAGTAGGTAGTTCATTTGGAATATTTCTGTCACCCATTCGCGCCCACTGATCGCTTGTTCGACAGATGTTCGCCCTATCTCTCGCCTGGCGTTGCGTGCCATCCGTTCCCCCTCTTTCCCCGTCTTTGGTCACCCGATAGGGTCCCAGGGCTCGAGGAACAAGTTTGAACATGTCCTGATTACTTGACCCGGACACGCAGTTCTGTGAAATGTGATTGTGACTGGCACGCATTTGGTACGCAGAGCGAGCCCGTCGGTCCGGACACAAATCCAAGCAGGAATAAATAGTACGTGTGAAATCGATCGATCTTCGTATGTTAGAACCCAATGTCTTATTAGCCCTACACGAGGGACCTAGCACGATTGGATTAAATTAGTTGCACTATTGCATTTCAATCGGTCTGCTAGGCAACCTTATGTCCTCAGTTTGAAAGATGGGTTTTGGTGTCTCATTTCTGTCCATCCGGAATCGGAAATGTGTGTAGGTGCGCACTGTTAGGCGACAAAATGAGAACCTCGGTCCACCCGATCAGTTCGCACCTATCTATCTATCTATCTAACCGATTGGAAACTGTGCTCAAGTTTCCAAAAGTGGAATGAGATGCAACCATACAAATCCGTTATTCATGTACGATAGTCGTCTGCCCATCATTCACATTTGGTAGGGAGCAAGAATCGGTATCCGTATCGTTACGGTTCGTAATGAATGCAGCTTGATAGCAAGTTATTAGTTAGGTTATTGGTGACAAACCAAACCGGGAAGTCCACCGTTTGGACTTTGAAGACATTGACCAAACCAAAGTTAACGGTTTCCAGGTTGAAGAGACCGATAGGTCTCACCCATCATGACTGATTCGAAGAGCCTTAAATCGCTCGTAGCAGAACGGAGATTCAATTTTGTTCTCTCAAATGGCAACGCTACTATCTTGCCTGATCACTCTGTGATGTCACCGATGGAGGTGTGACACTAATGCATCACTCACTCGATGTGCGTGTATGTGTGCTTTCAAGGAATCCCCATCAGCTGTTGTGCATTCAGAGCCACATTCTTGTTCAACACTCCTCTTGATGTACTCCCTTAACTGCGAATAGAACCTCCATAATTTAAAGGTGATGAGGCTACTGCGGGATTTTTTTCAAATATCGAAATATCTTTTAGTTATTACCTTCCGCTTGACACAGAATATCGACACTCATCGGAGAGCGGGTGACGAGGATCGAAAATGAGTGGTCATCGGAGCACCGTTCAGGAAAATCAGGTCGTCTCATTGCATCTCATTCTACCTGGGGACTCGTGAATACAGGTCTAGACGATTAGATCGACAAGCATGAACTGGTCTGGTGGATTAGAGTTCTCATTTTGGAACAAATTGCTTATCGTCAATCCAAATGGTTTTCGCCCAGTAAATATGGAAATTAGCAACCACAACAAGCTGTTAGTTAAAATAGCATCACTGAGTCAGCTGGAAACGCAGGTGCATCAAAGGTGTACAGTTCGAATGTTGGATTACGTCATAAGTCTTCTCTCCGAGATGTACAATCGTTAACACCAGCATGATCTGTTGAGAAGTGACACCGCATAGGATTTCGCATTGATTGTTCTTCGACTAGTCTCAATGACAGTCACACAATGACTAGGTGCTCTGGGTAAATGCTAAAATTATGTCTGATCTCCGTCAATAGTTGCTGAAAATAAGGGAGGCATGTTGTCTAGGTTTTTGTGTAACGAGTGAGGCATCTGAGATCTGTTGTTATCCATTCATGTTATTTTTGTGACCGAAATACGTGATCTCTGTTGGACTCAAACTGAACTTAAAGCTGTCGTATTTGAATGAGCAACAGTTCAACACGTCCCGATCACTGATTCGTTACTGTTGTTGTTGTTGTTCCGACGACCATGTTGGTGTGACTTGTTCAACTTGTGGTATAAATCTCACATTCAACACAAATATCATGTGTCCTCCATGTGCAGTAAACATATTCTCAGGCGTAAATTACGTAACCAGCTCAATTTACAATTTCGCGACATATTTGATCAAACAGATGGAGAGCGGTCGTTGAAAAAGCCTTGCGTACATGTTCTGCACACATTCTTGTTCATCGTCACGCCAGCCTCGTAGAGTAATAGGCGCACCACTGCTGCATGATGTAAGGTCAGCTTATTTGATCAATTACATACGTATCTTCGGAACTTTGTCACTGGGTTACCTGCATCATTTTTTAGTCTGCGAGTTGAATTGCTTTAGAAATTAATCCTTTCTTCACACTGAACAATTCTGAATTCATTGATATAAGTTTAGACGATGAATGTCGATTATCACCAACATTTCCACCCCATTGATATAAGCTTTATTCACTCCTTAGGGGACCGGTTGGTAGCCAACGTCGCTACACATCACTCTGGTTTTCTTCTGACGTGAACTACTAAACCAGCGATTCGATGTGGGACTGTCACTCCAGAACCATTTTCAAAAAACAGATCAATGAGGTCATGCTGCTCCGGTCGTTTCTTTTAAAACTCATGAACTGTATCTGCGGTGTCCATGGTGTACTTCCTAGAATGCAGCTTTTCGAATCAGAATCAACCTAACTGCTACTGGTCAATTCTGAAAATTGTGCACTCGTAATTTACACACGATAGCGCTCTTAACACGTACGATTATCCTGTACAATGCAAATTAAACGTTGACAATGCTGCTTTAAAAACTGCATCATATAATATATTGTTTTATTTGCCTCATTCAGTGAAGTTTTTGTGGTCAAATATCGACGAACAGGTCTTGTGAAATCGAGGTCATCACAAACGAGTCTAATGGAAAAGAGATCACAGAGATGTCCCAGTGGTGTCAAAAAAGGGATTGATGCATTTTTCTTTGAATGAGCCTGAGCAATTGGGTTCGAAATCATTCCTGAAAATGCAATGGTAACTGACTTCCGAGATCCATGTGTGCTCATGTCCGGTTGGAATCGAGCGAACATATGACGGGAAATTAACACAAACTTTACGTTAGTATCATAGAGTTCATCTTCTTGTTAATTATTCCATCAGACAAACAGGTATCTCGATAAATTTTTATTGACTTCAACACGTGAT
Source organism: Echinostoma caproni (assembly GCA_900618425.1). Lineage (NCBI taxonomy): Eukaryota > Metazoa > Platyhelminthes > Trematoda > Plagiorchiida > Echinostomatidae > Echinostoma > Echinostoma caproni. The sequence goes on along the minus strand of UZAN01040012.1, from coordinate 79,816 downwards.
TCGTCCCGATCCGCGCTCGTTTTTACACCACAAACTAATGCATATGAGTTCACTCGTCTACGTTGCGATTAGTTCCAAAAAATGCATATTGTCTTATAAAATCACGTATTTGGTAGCGCTCGGTAGTTTGATGGGCATTGGCTTCACCTACATCGGGGTCTTTTGTGTACATACCTCTCTCAATACATGCGAGTGCTCGATCAATCNAAACCCCCCCCCCCCACTGCTTTCCAGATCTAGTTGTTCACGCCAAATAGCAATGAACAATTGAATGGATTGTCTATTCACGGCTGAGTTGAGCCTGTATTCACACCACCACCGCAGGCGTCCTCATTTGATCAGAGACGTTTGGCAATGATGTGATTACATAGAAAGAACCCCGTGCACATCAGATGCACTATAGGTTTGTCAAACTCGGATCAAGGGACAAAGTCTGACTGGATAATTATTTTAGTCCGACCTGACAATCAGCACATGCGTGAGCTTTGATTGTAATGACCAAAAACTGTTAAAGTATCTACTTGATCCACCCTTTTTCCGACCCAGGGGCTAGAGTTTACCGGAATAACTTATTCGTGCGAAGTTAATGTCAGATAATTTTGATTGTCCCAGACGATTCGTTGAGTGATCTGTTACAGTGGTAATATATTTATGAATGAAGGCATACTGAATGTATGAGTAGTGGGTAGTGGAAAGGGTGCGCCTGGTTGAACGCTCATCACAAGCAATCCGGTCGGAATTCGTTGCTGCAACGCCAGTTAGGTGGAAATGGAACAAAACCACAGTGCCTGCTCCTAGGCAGCGACCCAGCCTACCGTCCACACGCACGGCTCATGACTGGTTTTACCACTGAACCTCCACAAGAGCACCGACAGAACAGGCCACATGATTCCGTGTCAAAGACAGATGGTAAGCGCCCCTGAGGTGATACATGTCAGATGTGTGAGAACTCTGATCCGCACAGGTGTTTCACTTCAGTTCATTGGTATCACTTAATAACCGGTGTTACGGCGAATATTCGAGAATTCTCTTCTATGTGCTGCATGCTGCTCTGTTTGCTCATTTTCCCACGAAAATAATTGGCATGTGCGGTGTTGGTTAGCGTTTGATCCCATGGGTGGCAGACTGTCAGTCTCAGTGCTCATAACCTCGGCAACTTTCATACCACGACAGTTGAAATTGCAAATCCCCATAATTTTTTTTACTGGACATTTAACAACAACCCTAGCGACGCGGTAAAGGTTATTCCGGAAGCTACAATGACAGGGAATGCCACCGGATTTAGTGCAAAGAGAATGCAAGTCCACATCGTTTTGAAAAAAGATGCTAGCAAGAAATTTCAATCTAGTCTGAGTTGATTCAAGGGTGTCATCAGTAAGAATTGCTACCCTCAGATCGTCGGTATCACCTGTCGGGCATATAAATGATGCCCCCAGAGAAATCAGTCGAGGTCGTTGGGAGCCCAGGACATTGTGGTCTACCCTCCATCGAATCGTACGCAACCGAAGGTGTATTCTTTGTCCCACCAGCCATGGCTTCTCTGTGAGACGAGAACACCACGCGTGTGTGAGCGTAAAGACATCAGTCTTAGAAAGGTATGGCGGCAAAGAAGAGAAATGATGGAATGCGAAAAGATTTCGTCTAGGGATGCGATTCAGACTGCAAAAGCATAGGGAAAATTTGCTTTGAAATCCTTTGGAAATCATAAAACTGGGGTGTAGTTCTGATGAAATGCGATTCTATTTAAAGTTTGTTGGTTTATCTGTACAAGCGCGATAGGTGCCAGTGATTGTACCGGAATGATTCGGAATTTAGGTTTGCTCTGAAAATTTGTTTTAGCGTTTTATTCACATTTTACGAATGTCTGTCCCAACACCCCCTCCCTCCCTCCCCATGGAACAAAAAATTGGCTACGACTCTTTTAGTTGACTCACGAAGTCTATCGATACCCATCGTGCAAAACAACCGGAGTTGTACAATCACGTTTTTCAAAGGAACTCTGTTTGATCAAATGAGCGTTGTTACTGTTGTTGTTGTCTTTGTTTCTGGTCTGGAGAAATCACATCAAGCTATGCGAAGTGCTCTCGAAAGAAAACCACCGATCTGTTTTACTTTGTATATGGTGCTTTATAACCAAGCTCGTTATGCAAATTCAATGGGTGCAGCATTTGTAAATAAAATTGCTCCATTCTTAGCGAAACACTAACAACAGTGTGATGACAAATAGCATCAGTGCTCCATGGGCGACCTATCCGGTTTCACCAACAGCATTGTCACCACGAGGTCATTCGGCGAATCGCATTCCATATGGCAACAATGCAGTTCAAGTCGGGTTGAACAGTATTCATCGCAAACTGACATAAAGCGCAAAAGTGTCACTTGCAACCGAGACTCAACAATGACGATTGGTTGTGCATCGGATCTATCGTTCGCATCGAACACAAACCCGATCTGGTATATAGTTTCGTGACAGCCCGGAAACACATTGGGGCTGTACTTCCCAATAGGGTAGCAGTTAATTATGCTTCAAGATGGTGGGAGGTCTGACGGAATAACACGTGGCAACGTGTGGAACAAAAGACCAACTGGCTAATGTGTATCGCGAATAACGTGAGAGTTACGGGGTTTCGGATTACCTACTTTAAATTTCATAATTAACTACGTCATCAGAAGTTTACCCAAACAGTCCACAGTGTTAGTTCGCTCCCGAAGAACAGAACTCATTGTAACTTGTCCCCAAATGTCACACTCCTATGCCGAAAATTCGGTGCTGTATTTGAGATCACTGAATGGATTGTGCCTCCAACCTGAAACAGGTGACTCAGTTCGGGCGTTCAGTTCAGTGGTATTAACCTAGTCACAAGTGATTATTTACGAACTTGGTTATTTCCCCGCTCAAGTGGCGGTCCAAATGGTGTCCGGTTTCACGTCCCCGATGCCCTTCTCAAATGGGATTATGCAAATTTACTCTCCGGACAAGTGCCCACCGTTGAATTATTCTCTGCACGAGCACCCCCGGATCGAAAAATTCGATTATTGATTATGCGTGTCGATAATTTCATGCATGTCGCAGTCTGGAATGATTGATTGCATGGTACACGCGACCAACCGGTAGATCGAGCAAACCCATATTAGATCCGCCTTACCTCTGATATATGATTCTTTATCATGTTCCTACTTAGCCATTATGTAGATGAGTTGTCGTCTGTCTGGTCTAGGGGGACCAAAGCTCAGTGGCACAGGATAGCTTGATCACACCTCGTGTTCTATTCGCCGGAGAACAACATTACGCGTATACCTAACCCTTAAATCTCAGTTCAAAGAAACAGCCATTGAGGAAAAGAGGAAGTTGTGGTAAGGAATAGTTGCAAGTAACTCCAGGTCTATGGACAGATCTATCCAGTTCGGCGACAGAGATGACGTTCTGATTACGATCTCGGTGTACGCATGCAACTGCTAAGCAAAGAGAAAGTAATAGTTGTTGGCAAAGTGCTTCCCGGTTCTTCCGGTTTATGGTTTTCGTTGTTCTGTATACCAGGACTTTCTTTTGCCATGGACATTGGACAAAAGTTGCTGCTGCGTTCATAAAATGATAATAATTCCTACACTTGTGGTAATGATGTTGATTCAAGTCACTGTCATAGGTTCTTATGTCCAAGGTTCGCACCCTACCCTCTCCAATAATCGTGGATAGATTCACTGTCGTTCGTATCCACATCAGTTCAATCCTGTTGGGATTTCATAGAAATTTGTTCCTCTGAATCCCATGACCTAGGTGACCGATAATTACTATAAGTGAACAATGGGTCTCTGTGACGGGCCTTATGCATGCTATTAAAACGATGCTCTTTTTCACTGCAGAAATCCTTGTTTTGCTTAGTGAATAATTATAGAATACAAGAAGTGCCTTCAGTACAGATCGAAATTGAAAACGATCTCCGTGTCAATTATTTGTTCGTCAAAACGCGTGTGCAAGACATGAACGAGGACGAGATTGTGTGTGAGATAGTAGGGACACAAATGGGTACGGCCGATGGCAGCAAACAAATGACTGAATAAAATGCTGGGTTTGGGAAACCGGTTGTGCTACACTTCAGGCTAAGTTTCTGTATGTACAGTCAGTCTATCAAGGATACTCGTTACTCATTTCCATTTACCCACATTCAAGCGTCATTTTGAGTATTCACGAGAAAGTTCGAGGAACTAATAACAGCGAGGTAAAATATACGTGGGGACTGAGCTTTATATATAAAGCTCTGTTCAGTCAGGGATTACAGATGTATGGACGTGGAAAATGTGAATTATCTACATATTGTTCCAAAAATCGTTGAACATGAGTCCTGGTGAGAACATTCGTGTTCAACAAGCTTGCTGACAGTAGTTGGAGTTAAATGACAGCGGATTTGCGAAGTAACTTTGCTCTCTGAGGCATGCACTTGTTCTGCAAAGTCACTTATCACTGAAAAGCCTTGAGAGCGCAATGCAATAGTTGAGCATTGCGTAACACGATCGCTTTACAGGGCAAGATAGGTTACGAATAACCTCTGTCAGTCTAATTCGATAGGTGAGCTGTTTCTATTTGATGTGATAGAGTGCAAGGCTAGGCAAAATAAATCATTATGAGTCGACCAACATGAAACAACAGTATCACACTATCAACGTTTTAAGTTACTCATTTGTTGGATGTGATTCGCCGGTCTGAATGTGTTCAGTTTGTTCACCAAGTCTCTATCCCTAATGGGGATTTGGAACGTTTCAGCCAGTGGAGACGGAATGGTTTATAGATTCAATTGAATGGGACGAATTATTCGACGAGGAGTTTGAGCCATCACACAATCCTATCGCGCATAAATTGGTTCTTCCCTCCCTCTAAGAACAAAAACACGCATCGAAGTTGAACTCACTCTTGAACAGCATAACGCTGATTCTGGGGTCTGTGCAACTGCATAGACTATGCAAACCATTTCCAATAGATTTTTTTAAATTTATTCATGCGAAATGCAGAACTAAAAACTAAATGGACAATAATTGGTGTCCGTGTGCGAAATGGCTGTAGAACTATATAGTGGAGAACTGAGGTGAATCTTGAAAAAAACGTTCCGTGTGCACAATAATAATAGTAATACGAGTGGTTTGACATTTGAATGGAAATGTGAAATCGGTTTGATAGTTCTGTGTTACCACAAATCACTATTTGCATATAATCTATGAGCTTTCTTTATCGGCGATTTCATCAGTCGTAACTGGTGCATGTGGGGGGGGGGGGGCAGACAGTACCAATGATTTGCTTGGATTTCGTTTGCCTGTAGACGTCACCGTTTGCATACCTGTCAGTGGATTGTTACCGAAAGGAATGAGCGGTGAACCCTGATGATACTGGAGGGGGGGAGTATAAATATGAAGTAAATTGAATCTAGCCCAGCTGGGTTACTCGAAAGTGAGTAAAAAGATATGTGAGGCAGTACCGAACTGGCGGGCATTTTTCGACTGGAGTTCACAGGCGACATACCTTGTCTCCCCTTGAAGGTACTGGATCAAAGCAATTGACTATTGGTTCGAACTGATCACCTTTCAACCGTGCACTCGAAAGGTACTGGACGCGAGTTTCGTTCTTATTAGAACTCATCGGTAGCGCATATCCACCGTCCATTTTGAGCATCTTATAAATAAATACGAATGATTTTGGTTGCTTTTTTCATTACTGAATATAAAGATGTACATTCGACTTTCAGGAAGACGGATGCGGTTATGTAAATGCTGCTTGGGGAAAGACAGCAATTAGGAAGACGGGTGGCAGTGGTGGGCTTCCAACTCAAAACCTTCAGATGGCTATTTTAATGACTTTAACCACTTTACCACCACCGGACTAAAAGAAATGAATCCCTCTCGGAAGACGATATCTGTACGAATATGAATTGGTTATTCCGGTCAGTCACAGTGTGAGCAGGTCGACTCAGTGGTAACACACACGCCTTCGGTGCGATGAGTCCGGTATTCTAATCCCAGACGGGTTGGTGAAGCTGGAGTCTGAAGAACGGTCAGTCACAGATAATTTTTCCATGACCTCTTATCTTTGCCACGAGACAATCATCACAATGGTCATGAGAGCCGGCTTTCTGTTTTTCTTTCTTTATTTCTGAAGTGGTTAGGGAGGCTTGAAAGTCTCGTCTGCTCTTCCTCGGCATGTAAGATGAGAAAGTAGACAAATTCAGAAACTCCAGAATAGTGTGATTTTTCTTTCTTTCTTCTTCCTTTCATGAACTGATTTCTCCGTGATCTCTTTTGACATGGAGTGGTTATGCACGATCAGCAATTAGCGCCTGACTGTTTTGCCCTCCGCAACTTCGGTCTTATCGGCCAACTCGGGACAAAACCAGCAATTTCTATCCCGGTTACAAAATCCAATCTCAATGTCATTTAATCAGACCAGACTGAACAGTCATTGTGAGTGGACCCAGTGACAGCTTATCTACAGATGCTGCTGATGAGGTGAGCTATGATTATGTGTGCGCGTCGTTTTGGTCGAAGAAAGGCTGCGTGGATTGGACTAGTTCGAGATCAGCACAAAACGGGGACAATGGGTGTGTAATCTCCTACCCGGATCAGGCTGTATTGTCCATATATATGTGGCCGGTTGAATAAACTTTGCCGCCCATGTCCAGACACTCTGACGCGTGAGGATTTGGGTAAACCAGATTTAGACCGATTAAATCTAATTCCAGGGGATGTTTGGTCCTTTCATAACTGCGTTGAGGAAAGACTAGAAAAGAGGTTGCCACGTCCCCCCTCCCCTCCCCTGTGAAAGATCAAAATGATAATGAAATTTGATCATATTGCTCTATTGTTATTGTTTTCGCGTCCTCATCCATCAAATATCCGGTAACCTTGTCAAAAACAAGCTCACTCGCTAACACTTTGAGCGCTGCAGCTGTCCCATCCGACTGGGTTGTAAGATGTGAAAAGGATCCGAGAGAAAAATTATAACCTATGTAGTTGATAAAAGAATTTAAAATTCTCGTATCCTGTTCCTGGTAGTTATTCCCCATACTCGTACAGTAGCGATGGTGGCCAAGTGGTTAGGTCACCAACTCGCGACCCGGAAGTCCCGGGTTCGAGCCGCTCCACTGCCATCCGTCTTCCCTATTTCTGTATTTCCCCCAGGCAGCCTTTGTATGACCGCAGCCCCCTTCCTGAAAGTTTACTGCACATTTGTATATTCAACAAATAATAAGGGAAGTAAAGAGACATTTACATTGCCTTTTACATTATTACATTTACATTATTTACATTGTTTTTTAGCTTACTTCACGGTTGAAATCTTGATGATATCTCAAATTATCGCTATCTACACTCGGTAGTCGGTATCACGCTTCAGATTCGTTTCACCTTCCAGCCACAAATACCATGTATAAACCAGAGACTAGGGCATTCCAACTCTTCATGTGTGTGTTGTTGAACTAAACATCCGCCTGCCCACCACGCTGACATCATCTATTCGGATTGAAAGACGACGCTATGTTGTCTTTGTTCAGACCATGGTTGGTGTTGCGCAGTATGTGACGAAACCAATGTGGTCGTCTTCGTTGTATGAGTGTGCGAAGCCGTCTGGCAAATAAACAGCGGTGTTCGACTGATTCGATCGAAAACTTGATCTCACCATCTGAAACCAGAATGATAATTAGGCTTCAAAGGTCTAATGCTTGTAATCGTTAACAGTCTTCAACTCTTGTAGAGGAATAAGATGCAGATGAGACTCATAGGTCGGTGATCAGACTACTTTCATTTATTTATTAGAGTATTCTTCATTGTAGGAAACGCTTTTCCGGTGTTACCAATGTCGGTCGAAATTCGTTCTTAGCCTGAATGTTGAAGTTAATACAAGTAAAACTCTCAAAAGATCCGTTCGGACCATCATTTAGCTGTACATTTTTTCGGGATGAATTGCCTGCCACAGACATTTTACGCATTATTGTCCCGAAAATTTTAATTTATTCAGATCGTTCAGTCGAGAGATCTATTATCATAGGATTAACGGGTACTCTTGTCGTGTTCATGATCTTAATTATGGTATAGTGGTATCCTGCAAGTGCTCGTAGACCAATGACACCTGAATTCGAGGCTGCATTTCACAAGAGCTGTTTATATCACATATCCTGTTCACAATGACTTCATAAAAAGTATACCACTAGTTCCAAAATGTGCTCATTACAAGCACCTATGTACGAGAGCAACGGCATAGAAACCTGCCATTTGGGGTATATCTTAATGGAATACTATTCTGAATTGATTGCATGGTTCACTTAACACAACCGTGCATGCACACCTTGCTCATACCACTAGAGCGTTACACGACAGATGCTGGATATTCAACTTAGGTACAATGAAACAATTACTTGGACTTAATTCAATGACGGCAATCTGCTAGTAACCACACACTTCATCCTTGTATATGATGCAGCTGAAGATCGTGAGAAACTATGTAACACTGTCATTTCCTATTACTCAGTCATTCCCATGACCATTCAGCTTGTTATGGAAAGTGTGACAGCAAAAGCGCGGCTGCGTTCGNACTCACACACACACACACACACACACACACACACACACACACACACACACACACACACACACACACACTCCCAAAAAAGCAATCAACCGGAAGAAATAACGTTATTCTCCAAGATCAAATCTGGTGTCGACTGCAAGTAGCTGACGAGTTAATCAAAGTTATGGGGCAATCTGAGTGGAAAATCTGCGTGACTATTACGGCATTTTTATTGACAGTTCGACCGAGTCCTTCCTCATTTGACAAGGCATTGAGTCGAATGGCCCCTGTCGAACGGTTTATTTTTGTCATGTATTTCCGTTGCACACGCACACGCATCACTACAAAGATTACATTATTATTGTCCTCCTGTCCTTGTGAAAATTCGTTCGGATTAACTGAAACCATTCCGGTGGAGAGAATTAAACGGACAATGCGATGCGGGGAGCGTGAACTCGGTCAAGCATTATTTCGCGCAATGTGACAAACTTCGTTCGTTAGCTCGAGAATTTCCCCCTCAAGGCAAAACAGTGTCTCCTCCCTCCTCACCACTCCCACACTGCCCTCGCACACTCGACATAACAACATATATCGAAATCCTGTGTCACCCAGCGGTGGGCATGCGTGAGCCATCGGTGCGTATGTGCTTGTGCCACATGCCCATAAATACACACACACACAAACCCAAACGGACACAACAAAGGACCCCACAAACACGAATACCGCCGGATTGCCTATTGTCCCACTCCCAATCCCACACACACACATACACACACTCACATGCAAACCAGACTATCAACCGACCAATCAGGCCACGACGAGGCATGGCAAACCGACACCCATGGTGGATTGGTTCGGTCCAAATACAAAACTACCTAGTCTTACTCACGGCTTGCTGTCAGTCGCGCGTCTTCCTACCGATGCTCGCCTCGTACGGATCTTTGCTGCTACCCAGCTTGTGGAACGCTCCCGTCACTGTATCACATGCATTGCCGGTACGCAACTCCGACGTCCAACAACTGTCAAAGCTGAACAGACATTTGACCAATGGGCTAGCCGCAGCTGAGGATTTAGATAGATACATGTGGCATGGTAAGTCTTCAAAATGATCAGATTGATCATTGCAAAAATCTGTTTCCAAGTCTGTATAGACAAGTAAAGTTATTAATTTTAAGTGGAGGGTTGAATTCGGATGTTCAGTAGTGGGTTCTTAACTGTTCCTCGTGACGATGAACCATTTTAAACGAGCTTGTTTGTCGCTTTGTGTGTTCCCATTACGTGTTATTTGTCCATTTCTCCAGATCAACGAAACTCTTCCAGAGCATCCGCACCAATATGTTCCCTCCATGAACCAAAAATGGGCATTCGTGTGAACTAGTTGTCTAAAGGCACCATTGTATAGTGTAGTGTTGAGATCCAACAAAAGGACCACGAGTGTCGAATATCATTCACTGTTGCGCTCGGCTACTTTGGCTGTGTACAGTGACTAATACTAAGTGAAGATGAATAAACTCTAATCTATGGACAAAAGTCAGGAGGATCGAACAGCAGAGCCATTTGTGATGACTGACAACCTTAGCCATTAACTAGAATAAGAGTTGAACACCCGGATGGTGAACTTTTGGCATTTTCAATGCCGTGCAATGGATAGCAGTATTCCTCAAACGGAAAAGCACTGAAAAGCGATAACACAGCAAAAGTTAAAAAAACCAGCGTAAAGGACGATGATCGATGCATGTCTGAGGTACTAAAATACGGACAATGGCACGTACAAGAAGGAACTCAAAATGGGTCGGCGAATTGTATAAGTTCCCAAAAGAAAGACTACCATACTGAGCTGGTCTTAGTGGAATCAATGAGCCAAGCACTCACCACTCAGTTATTTACTTAAACAGTGTACTTTATCTGCTAGAATCTTTCGATATCAGTTAATTGCTGATAAGGATTAGTAATCATTCCAACCGATTGGACGACGGGTTTTATAGTGCAGTATGTACTGGAAACTCCATCTATAATGTTTTTGTGAGCAGGGGAAATGTAGGTCAAGGTAATCCGGAGTGTAAAGTCATTTATGATCTTGATAAAATGTTAACTTATGGCTCCAGAGGACCAATCAGGCTCACCAACAGTCGGAGGATGGATATCTGAAAGTTGAAAATGTTCTGCGGTTCACATTTTGTTCCCCATGGTGAACCAGCTTTTTGAGCATACACCTGTCTTTATGTAACTGCAAACCCTTCCGTGGCTATTTAACACTCGCCCTTGGTTATTTCGTTTGGGTATCTGAGTGGCATAAAGTCCCAAAAGCCAGGTTACACTTTTGTTCTATTAGAAAGGGTGTCTGACCATTGAGCAGAACAAGCCTCGTCTGAAAACGGAGTTCATGCGTCTAATTCCGCGCTTTTGCATATAGCCGGGACAGGAGCCAAATTCCGCGAGCGGATAATCGGTATCGTGGCTTCCGACACTCAAGGCCTAACAGCGGTTTGCCGGTTCGAAGATATAATACTGGCTTGGGAACAAGCATGATGCCATCGCGATAACAATGAAGCTAGAATGGGTGAGGGGAGGAACTGAAGAAAAATAAATGACAGGGAACAGGAACAACAACTGAAATACCAGGGCAACGTTATCAACGAGAGCTGACGTGGTGATTCACTATTTGCCAAATTATTCTTTGACCGTTCAAAACAAGCTGACAGTAAGCGAGAATATCCATACACTGCTATCACAAACCATACGATGGCTCATACATCACAATCCTTTCGAGTACTGCATTCCCCAGTTTCTTTGCTGATATCACTTCCACAGCAGGCCATTCAAGTTGAACTTTAATTATCGATAAAAATCACTCTGTACCACTCGTCATTCCACAGGAGAACAAAAGATCATGCGCAGAGAGGGAAATTAAATAGGAAACGTTGCAGTTTCATCCTGAAGACAGTGACATGCGGAATAATCGGAGAGAGACTTATAACGGATAATCTGAATTCAGAGACCCGCATCCTCTTCATCTGCCAGATTGCTATGGATTTGCGTCCGTTAGACTAAAATAGCAAGACCTCTGAAATTCAGTCAATGATACCAAATTCATTCCATTTACCAAACGAATCTTCAGAGTACGACCGTTTCCACAGGCGAAATGTGAGAACCAATGAGGCGAAATCATTTGCTTGGGTCATCGAACTCCGATTGCTATTTCTGTCCTATATTCTACATATTCTACTCAATAGAGGATGGTCTCACATGAAGCGACGATGGATCTGCATACCGTCGGGATGGGTTCCGGTATGACATGCAGCACGCCAAAAAATCATTTATCTCTTCTAATTTATCATTATAGCCTTTATTTCTCTAATAGTTTTGGATGCGAACAACGCACTAACTCAGGTGCAGTGATACTAAGCGATTCTCGTCTACTCACAGTGTTGGTATTACCCTGTTAGGAGGATTTAGATCTCACACATGGGACAAACAGCAAGTACATGCACTGCACGTGGCCTGTCACTAATTCCTTAAGCATATTTATCTCACGGTTTCACTCCAACCGGGCGGATTGAGTTGCCTGCGAAACAAAGACGCGTGCCTGGGGTCATTTAAGGTCAATAGATTTAACGGTGCTAGGTGAGTATTGTTCGGTTATTTTGTTGAGAACCTCCTCGTTTAATAGGACGAGTTTCTATTTGATCCACGCGCACGTACGCGCCATTCAAAGTGTTTGTGAGGTCGACACTCCCGTTCCGTCCGTTTTCCCTCCCGGCTGTTCATCCACTTCGATCATGGAAGCGACCTTGAAAGGACAGTCAATGCTCTTACTAATGACTAGGGTTTTCAAACACAAGGCAGCTATTTTCACGAATATTGAAGGCTACTCAAATTCGATGAAAGTAACGGGTAACATTCAAAATAATTATTGTTTGTGTTTCGATTTTTCGGCTCTTGTAACAGTGATTTCCGTCAACTTGTATGGTGCACATTGTAATAGAAGTTTGTTGAACAGGCTATCATAGCAGTTCATTGACTTAGGTTCCGTATCTCAACGCGTATACACTTTAGAAGGTTACTAAACTCAATGAGACATTTGCAAAAATGGATTAGCTATTTTTAACAGCTACGAATAGCAGAAAAGGTGAACCCTATAGTCACGGGGACCCACTAACACAAAATGCTGCTTGGGTAGAACAATGCATCCTACTTTCTCTTCTCTTTGTAAGCTTTCCTGTGGCACACTTATAATTCAATAGAGTAATTTTATCGAAAGTTCTTCTATTTTATATTTGCCATGTCTGGTTCTGTTATCGCTGAAGTTTCTTTGATTCAGTAGCTCGTACCTTAATTTTTGATGTTCCACTAAACATGTCTGAGAATTGTTGTCTTTTGTTGATCTCACTTCTTGGAAGCTCACTTATCTCCGACATTTTAGTGTACTTTCATTTTGACTGGATTTGTGTGCATGATGACTAACAAGATCACATTATACAACAGACCCTAGAGTTTGTGAATTCTCATAGAAATGGGTTGACTTTAAACCAATAGGAGATAACCTGGTGGTGATCTGTGTGTAGGGGGAGGAGGAGGAGGGGGGGGGGGAAGGCTCACAACACCTCACGCCTGGGTTCGAGTTACCATAAACTCAGTGGGTATGCTCTGCTGACTATTCTTAACAAGCTGGATGAAATAGCTGCAGATTACACATTGTGCTCTACCGGTAAGATACTAGGTTCGCGATCCCCAGTCTGATCGATAGACTCACACTGCTGATCAGACACACAAACAGGTCCAGGCAGGCATGGAATGCTTCCTAGATTTTCAGCTCATGTTTCGTTCGCTCTGTGCATAACAAAATTCACTTCATAATTAGGACACTTTTCTTTTTCGCTTGAGTTAAACCTTTTTATACAGGATTTGTGATCGAAGAATAGTTTACTTATAGTTGCCCAGAGTAACATACACAGGCTTCCATTCAGCTTTATTTTCCAAGTTCATTCTGCGTGTAACCAGAGCTATCGACAAATAGTACTTTGAACACTGACGACAGAGCAAAGTGGGGAAGAGCTGACGATCTCCAAACGCGGAAGAACGAAAGGCGTGGGAAAATAACCGACTCCATTGTATGGTTCGAAAAATATTGGTGTTTCATGGAAGCGTTCTCGTTTGGACAAAGTATCATTTATAATGATTTATTTTCTAACTACCGGTGACATGTTGATGTCGTAATTCATGTCATTTTGGAGTTGTTCACAGTGAATGAGAGGAGAGGAATTGGGGAGGGGAAAATAACACAAGTAGCTCTTATACAACTTGTAGTTCCCTCCCCATGGTCCGTCCCGTTTCACATCTCTCACTCCGCTCACGACTGTAAGCCTGACAAGAATGTTACTCGGGCTGTTAGCACACACACACATGCATTGTGTCGCACAATAAAACTCATTTTCACACGCGGTCTCTCAACTGATCATCTTAACAATATTGTCGGTCCATGACCAGTGCCTGGTTTGGAGATAATCCATTATGTGATTCAATAAATCATTCTACACTGCACTCTATAGTGATAAAAGAATCCAAGCTTACGTTGTGATGACAGGTTACGCGATAGTATATTAATCATTTCACATTTCCTTGTGACATGGAGCGAAACAGTTTTCTTTCCACATTACTTGTTATTTCGGTCGTGCCGTAGACAAATTGTGTTAAGCACCTCTATTCTGATCCTCATGGTTCAATGAAGACTTTCCCCATTCACTCCTCTTCTAAGCTGTTTCAACTCTCAGAGAGAGTTGACGTCTCGTTGACTGTGCTAACATGATCACCATGCCTTGTTCCATTCCAGGTCAAATTCAGCTTCGACTGAATACAACTTCACGTACGGTATTTGTACATGGTGAGTTCTGTCTGAAACTGGACAATGACCGTCTGTCTCGTATTTTACGCCTGATCTGGATGCCACCACACATGTACCAGTCTGTTTTACCCACAAATGCTGTGGTTTGTTTCGCCTCATTCGCTCATAGTCTATCTGGATCCATTTACTAGACTATGGATTCTCGACGTCTCACACACGAGTCATGCTTTAACACACACACAGGAATGGTTGGTCTACGATGTCACTCACTGACTAACAATGTTGTTGTCCTTCCCTTTTGTGTTCCCGTCCGGGGTTTCGGTAGACTGACGGCGGATCAATTGGACCGCCTTTGATTAATCGCGAGATCGAATACACGGTGTGCACCACCATCAAGTACTCGTGTGCGGGACAGCATGTGAAGCCTTGGCTAATTATCCTTGTCACATTTAAGCCGATCACCACATTTTTGCTCTATTGGACAACCAAATTAAAAGTTCTGACCATACTGCCTAACTCAGTTTAACCACGGCAATTGAACAATTCAACGTTGTTTAAGTCAGATCATTTGAGGGTTCCAAACCCAGAAATGTTTCTCGTTCTGATAATAGAATGATCCTGGGTTATGAAGAACAAATATACAAATGACTTCTTACTTTCGACTGGGTCCTTTTTGTTTATTTCCATTGATAGAAATTCGCGGAATTTAAGTGTTCAGTGTGATTGTGAAGTTCAAAATGTCATGTTATTAATGTTGGCAAAAATTGTTTTGGAATAAAATTCAGTCATTTTAGGGTATCAAGCTTAGCCCATTCGATTGTTCAGAGGCACCAGTCATATTTCTACGGACGCAATGTTTGACAGATTTCAGGGTATTTGTTTTTCCACTTTATGAAGCGCACATGGGATCTATACCTTTTTCAGTTTAAGATGTCCGAAATCCAATTTAAGATGTCACAATATGAATGTAAGATGCCCGACTATCAATTTAAGATGTCATGTTGCTGTGTGGATAGTACCTTGCACAGTACAGAGTGAAAACATAGCAACATGACATCCTAAATTGATACTCGGACATCTTCAACTGAAAAAGGTATAGTGTATTTCAGACGGGAGATTTTACATCTAATTTTATACAAATTGTTCTTGCAAACCAATTTCAGATCATGTTTTTCTGTTGTTGTTGTTGTCCGATTTCCCCTCCCTACCAGTTATCCGAGCACGGTATCTCCAATTGCCATTGGACAGTGGGTTCACAATTTATGTGGAGGTGAGTATTCCCGTGGATTGGTTCATAATTGATTTGACTTTAGACCGGTCGACCTTGTGTGTGATTTATTGCTGATTTAAAAATCATAACCGTGATCACCAACTTGGAGTACGAGTCTGTTAGGAGTGTCGGTATTCAAAGTCGAAATCCATCTTTTCGGTCAGCACGTAAACTGTGCGAATTTTAGAAGAACAAGTGCTGTGCTTCTTTTTGGCTTCAGAAAAGAGTTACTGACTGACTGACTGACTGACTCACTCACTCACTCACTCACTCACGCACTCACTCACCCACACTCACTGAACTCATAACTCGATAACTAATATTTGTCGTTACATAAGCTCTGGATATCTAACTGATCAATCGAAATTGGGCTGGAATTACATTCACGCCGAAATAGGCTGCTTAAACAAAAATGTGACGGTATTTTGTATGGTCACTAAACTCAGTAATGCCACATTGTTACGCGTATAAAATTATCGTTTCAATGTAATCAAATTGGCTTTGTCTCGTGTCTACACTGCCTCGATTCAATAGAATTCTACTAGGCTCGCATCAAATGGTTCAGCTGTATTGTGCCTATTGCGAGTGATTTCGCGTAACATATATATCATGTTGTAACTTTAGTACATTGATGATGCGATTACAACCACTGGAAAGAGTGAATGGCTATAGGATAGCCAACACATGTAGATTCCATCTTTTTTACCAATGACCGCAACCATTGAACAAAGTTGAAATTTTTTTAGTTTAATAGTTCATTTAATAATTCGATATAAACCAATTGACCTCTGCTCATCAAACACATACTCGACCAGTGGATTCCGTCAGCAACACGGCAGATAATCAGAGGATGAGCGAAATTTAGCATGGTCTACATGATCTTTATACCACGCTCGAAATGCCCCGTGACGTTTCCTAGTCGTGGTCCGTAAATCCGTATGCACTGAACGGTGACATTTTCAGATTTAATGATAACTTATAGACGTGATCTGAATCACGCAGTCTCTAGGCCCTACTGGTCGATTTTGAAAATTGGCATCATAAGTCGTGCGACTTCATGTAGCACACCATCACCACCACCACCACCACCACCACAGAAATGTAGCACAGAGATAATGGTAAATTTTGTAATCTGTAACTTTGTCGTGATCAGCCTTGTCTCTTTCAGGGACAATCGATAATGTAACGTATCAAATGTCTGACATTCACATATCCTGTTTGGTGACCGCTTTGAAGCACATTTGATCTGTGCCAATGGCCTCCTGTATAACCCGGATTCGTTGAACCCATACATTGTGGGAGCACGGTTTTTGAATCCATACACCGTGACTTTGGCTCCATTTCAGATACGCGTCGCTCCAAAACACGCACCCAACCGTCCCATGCACAGTTTTCAATCGAAATCTGTGGCGAACAGTGCGTCACCAGTATTTGACGAGAAGTTCTCTTTGTAAGTTTCAATTTCGCGAATGGTGGAACGAAGGGATGCCCTTTGTGGCGTGTACGTGATCCGTTTTTTGTTGTGACTCTTATATGGCACCGATCATCCGCTTGGTACTTTTCGTGTTCAACCAGTGATCGTTCACTCTCCCGTATTCATCGGTGGAACTTTACTCCCTATTGCTTGGTGCTAGGTTCCGTTCCGATCAGTGTAAAGTGAAAACTGATTACAGATGCCAGTTGACACGTATCAAAAGTATAAACGTGGTCGGCGAACTAGCCGACTGTCATCCGACAAACACTAATTGCTTGGCCTACCTTCAACCACTCACTTGCTTCATTATAACAGTGATGTGTTTCGTACACTGATAACTTTCGACATACATCTCCAAAGGAATTTTGATTTCGTCCAGTTTTTCATCCATGTGGATATTTTAGCTTTACGCTGAACTATCCATTGAAGCGATAAGTTCACTTCGAAAGATAAGAGCCAATCTTTATTTGTGGATGATAACAAAAACTGTGCGCTGTTTTTCAAACCCCGCTGAAGTATTTTTCTCTATTGTTTACAATCTTTTATTTTATTTTATTGAATACATGATAGTACAGAGAAGTTTCAGGAATGCCAATGCACCCAATCCAATGGTGTCCCAACCCAATCAATTTTGCTGAGCTCTGCCACAGACAGTGTGCCTGACTGCAACTAGACTTTCGCTCATTCGATAGAGTATTAAATGAGAAACAATCCCCTGAATAGGCATTCTTCAATGCATATGCTTATTCGTAAAAGTGGTAGGTGAAAAAGTAGTGAAAACGAGCCACAAACTCCTCGCTTTTAAAGGTTTGAATCATGAAGTATGGGTCAGAGGCAACCCTTCTAAATTCTAATTGAACCCCTCCTCTGGCTGCTATAGCTTAATACCATAAACCACACAACTCTTCATCAACTTGAAACCAAATGGCTACACATTTACATTTCTTATAGGCATTTTCTTCCGACAGGGACAAAACAGTGCACATTTACTTACAGTGACGGGGTGAATAGCGAAAGGGCTAACCCGCAGAACCTGTTTTATGATTGTTCTTATTATTACCATTGGCACCGTGAAATCTGAAGAAGGAAACCCATACCTCCGGGTTATAATCCGAGCAGAGTCGTTCAATATCCAATACTTATAGTTCCCACTAAGGAAGAAACAACGATAAACTGCTTACAGGACCGTTCAGTTATGAGCGATCAATTCGCTAACTGTTCTCAATGATCAACAAATTGAGAATTCCACATCCGGTCCCAAGACGAAATTAGCCCCAGATAACCCATGAGGTTATTTTAGCTTTCCGAAAACAATTGTTTGCGTTTTTATGGTTGAATACTATTTATATATAAACCACGTAATATTTATTGTGATGTATTTGGCATGACTACGAATCACTGAAAACGAGCTTGTTCACCATTCCTTGTTCTATTTGAAATCTGCTCTGTGGGACTATTTAGACAATCTTACTTTCATATAAATGAGGTAAACTAACGGTTAGCGCGACCAGTGTACTGTCTGAAATCACACCATCATCATCCTCGTACAGCGAAATACAGTGAGGTGAATTTCACTGATCGCTGCCAAACTCACAATGCATACAAGCTTAGTGGTAAAATCTAAGGTGGACAGGGAGTGGATCTATTTTAAGAGAAGAGGAAGAAGGAAAGCGACTATGGTCAACACAGAGTGCACAATCGAACTCTGCACACCTACCGTTTCAAGCGTTCTGGCCTGATAAGAAATGACAACAAGAACTCCACTGCTGTCGGTTAGCTGCCATATCCTCCAATGTCTCCAACCAACCAGTTGTGGAGTCTTTCGGACCCCAACCTGGAAGGCGCGAGACACCCACTCTACCTAATGGCTCTGTGCCTTTCAGCATGCCTGGTCTCCATGTCATCTGTTGACCTCCACGTGGTTTCTTTCAGACCGGATTATTTACAGCGAATAAAGCGCGGTGCGGCAGACGACAACTGGACAAACGTAATACGTGCCATAACCAGCGAAGCATATTAATCTGAATTCGGTGTGCTAACAGGTTTATCCCTGATAAACTCCCAAGCACGACGACTGACCTCCAGATTACTAACCCGTTCACTCCATCCCACATGGGCTAAACTACGTAAACACTGACAATCGAAAACTTCTATTTAATGGATATCTTCTACTCGCAAATTCAAGGTCTCACAACCATAAAGCTGAACTGAACGAACGGTGGCACTATATACACGACCTTTCAACTTTAGCGAAACGTCGAGTCTACGCCAAACCACGTGAGTACTGGCGAAAGATTGATCTGGTAGCGTAGGTGGGTTACTTTAGTTAGGAAATTCAATGCTAATCATGTGGAGATAGCAGGTCGAATGAGTCGCTGAGGTGACCCCTCATTCAATACGCACAGGGTAGACGGCCATCCTATAGGCTCGATGTGCTTTGGTACTACCAGCAGTCGATGTATTGATCTCGGACAGAAACGTTTAACAGACACAGTGAACTCATTGTATGCAAGAATCAAAAGGCGTTTAGTTCAAAGCAATCACACTGATAGATTTTGTGATTCAACATTGCTAAACGCTTTGGCACGGCAAGTGACGACGAATCTCGGCACAGCTTGGACGAATATTATTGAATTGAAGAAGTAAAGAAACATTCATGGTTCAAAAATTACATTGTACGGTTAGTAATATCACTACAACTTTTACAATTGGCTGGCTGTATCTATTATTTCAATTCGTGCCAAACAATTACCATCAACTGAGTACAGGTGAAATACCCTGCATCTCATTACTCGAATTCGTCTCATGATTTGATTCCAATGTTAAACGATTGATTTCTTTCTTATTCCAGTGAATTGTCTCGAAATCGACGTCACGCTCGTCTGTATGTCGAATTATACATGCAATGCAACCGGTAAGTTCCACATTCCGATTATCCAATCATTTGGTTATTGATTGATCGGTGACGCAACAAACTCACAGCGCATCCAGTGGTCTATGAAGTTGCCAATTTGCTATTGACCGACCTCGTAATCGAATCACCGAACCTCTCACATATGACTCAATCAGACGCGATTTAGCATTCCACCTACTCGATATTTTAAATTTATCTTGATCCAAATTATCGGATGTTTATCATGTGGTCGACTTGTGTTTCTGAGCCAGAATTTCAGTCATCCAGTCAATCAGCCAGTCAGTTTGTGATGAATTGAGCCTCGGCAATTTTCTCACGGTTGCGTACAAAGACAAATCATTTCATGAACCAAACGTAACAATCGAGTACGCTGGACAACTTAAACGGAGTGCAAACAGTGAGTGAATCAAGATGATCGAGCTATATCAATTTGCCCCCTGATTCCGCTTGAAATTATTTCAGTTCATCAAGCACATTAAAGCTGTTTTGTTGACAAGATAATCTATTGATCTGGCTTGTGCAATCGTATATTTTTGTTCACCGTCAGCAGGTCAGCTGGTCCCATTCAGCACAAGACCTCCCCTACCCGGTTCAACTGTGCAAATACTGCCAGTTAACATCAGTCTTCCATCTGAAATGGAGGTTACCCGGGAAATAAATTATCTCAAACGGTATGAGGCTTCCGGCCTCGACGGGCTGTCCCCATCCGTTTTTAAGGATGGAGGTCTAGCCTTGGTTTTGGAGTTAATAAAACTCCTGGGCTCAGTGTGGGAGAGGAAAGAGGTTCCAACTGAATGGTGTGAATCGGTGATCATACCGATTTACAAGAAAGGTGACAGATTGTCTTGTGAAAACCACAGAGGAATTAGTTTAATCAATATTGCATCTAAACTTATCGCTGGTATCATGCTCCATCTATTGTTTGCCGCACGTGAACGGTGTACACGTGAGAACCAGGCCGGTTTCAGACCTGGTCGAGGCTGTATTGACCACATTTTCACACTTCGTCAAATTATAGTACATAGAAACTCCGTTCGTNGCTTTCGACTCAGTCGACCGATCTAAACTCTGGCGCTGCCTTTCCCTGAAGGGAGTGCCCGAGAAGTTTATTTAAACATTATAATCCCTGTACAATAATAGCTGAAGCCGAGTTCGAGCTTACGGCGCTTTTTTACCCGAGTTCACTACAGAAAGTGGTGTTCGACAGGGTTGTCCTCTCTCTCCCTTTCAATTTAACTTTGTCATAGATTTGATTCTTGAAACAGCCCTATCCTCCTGCGAGGACAGCGGTATCGATTTATTCCCAGGTGGCAGACTGTCTGATCTGGAGTATACATACGACATTGTGCTATTAAATGAAGATCCAGGTAAGTTGCAAGCTTTCCTGGATAGTTTGAGCGCCAGCGTAGCCATGTTCGTATGCGTTTTGCACCTTCAAAGTGTAAAGTGTTATTACAAGACTGGGTTCGTCCAGCACCCAG
>UZAN01040012.1:32757-53304 GCA_900618425.1 Echinostoma caproni | reverse complement strand
CAACAATCTGTTGATGAGTGACTGAATTTATCTTCCCCCATAGTTGGGCGGCCTCATAGCGACCGTATGCTCACAGAACTGAACGTTTGAGTACGCTTCAGTGGCAGATCGATAGGATAGGATAGGCGTGGCTTTGGACAAGCAACAACCTGATCCGGTACACGTCGACAGTAGTTGCACGGACCTGAATTAACTGAATGGTGGACTGATGCCCTGGGTTTCTTTGCTCAATTGTCCCTCGTATTGCCCTTCCTACCTGTCAGCAATAGTCTTTTACCGGTTCTCACCCCAAAATGGAATGAAGAATTTCCAATTTAGTCAGTCTCATAACGGATTTCTCTTTGATCATCTACAGCGAGTGAGATAGTGAAATAGTTAAAGCACACGATCAACCTGTTGAAGTTGTGTGGAGAAGCTAACACACACTCAGGTTTGTATAGCACATCGTGAATCATATCGGTGGTAATCATTCAATAAAATACAGTTATCCGACACTCACAGACCTTATCTAATTAAATAATAATAATAATGTGAAAAGTTTAAATACTATTCAAACAATATTTGAGACAACCGCTGCACAACATGTTCTCTTTTGTACCAGAATCAATGTGTATTGGTCGCTTATTACTGCGCGTTTTCCAATGCTTTACTCATTCGATATCTTTCCAACAGCGGGTTCTGTAGATCAGAAAATGTATGGTAAGAATGAAGATTCGTGGTGAACGAAAACAAATTCTTATTATGAGTGCAAAACTGCGGAAGAATAAAATAAAATAAAAATAATAATAGTATATCTACTCCTGTCTTTCGTTGACAAGAATAAAAGAGCGAGTGTACGAATTCCAACTCATGAGGTAATTAACGACTGTTCACCAGTAGAATGTTAATCACGAGAAAAGAGGTCGCTGAAATTAAACGTCATCTGAATTGTACGGTAGCACATTTTACATTATCTCCAGCTAAAACTTCACGTACATTGTTAACTTTTTTCGGTTGTTACTTACGAGGAAATAAGTTGATCTGTGCATCTCGACAACACCATTGAGAGGATGTTCAAAGGGATGCTTTACATTGTTACTTTATTCAAGAGGCAAACTTTAACTTGTAACCAGATTCGATCCACGAGGTAAATGAACATGAATCCGCAAATGGAACCTTGATGTTTGGGTCGTCTATTGAATCCTGAACTTGCAAGCACCAATAGGCATCTCAACTACCGAAATTATGAAGCCTCGACTATACAACTTCCAGGTTAGTTCTGCAGTATGGACATGGATGGGCGGATGCCGTCGGCCCAAGGCGCCAAAAAATGTTAACTAGAGAAGTGTTCTGTGGCCACGCTGTCAGAAACTGTGCTTCCGTATGACATCATCAGGATGCTTATGTTCGATCAAAATCTTCAGGGCCTTGGAAGAAATACGTACAAAAAAGAGCATCCTAATAGTGATAATCTACGGGAACAGCAAAACGAATGGACAAATTCCACCGAGGAGCTGACGATGGAAGATTCACTTCGATTTGTGATGGGCACGCGTTAGCACATGTAGTTGGTCGCGTTTCATTGTGTTACAGTATCACCGAATCGTGATCAACTGTTGGTTCAAAGTGTTCCGCACTAATCAATAAAATTGAATCTAAAAATCGGTTGCATTACCACGTAAAATGTCTTATGCGCAAATACTTCACTCACATCTATAGAGTTTCTCTCTCTGAGATTAACAGAAGTGCGAACGAAGTCGTGTGTCATTGATCTCAGTGGATTCATTGTTCACAGAATTTATTATTGGTTACATCAACTGTTTTATTAAATTTGCCAATTAGATTCCGGACGACTATCCTCATCTTGATGTATCCTCGAGTCGTTTCCATCTATCCACAAACTCCTCCTTTCGGCGCCTACCCTCTCGTATTAACATTTATAAGAATTCCCCTGTACCCTACTTGGTCCGAATTCTAACTAATAAGGAACAGATGTTTAGTGAATTACGTCAGAATCTGTGTACACAAAACAAACTTCTGCGACATTCTTCACTTCGCATGTTATATGAGATTGTATATTTTATTTGGTTTGACGACCGGTGTACATTCCTAACTGGAATGTAAGCATATAAGTTTACACAAGTAATGCAAATGCAAATAAAAAGAATATATATCTCAAGTATGTGTGTGCTCACCTTTTAAAATTTATTCATATCAATCAGTGTTTCAATATCAGTGAAGTGAATATTAGTGGAGCAAGAGTATAGAGATAGTTTGAGTTCGTTAACTATTTCAGTGAGGTTGTCCGGTTTTACCAAATCTCCTCATAGATCTTATCTCAAGTTAGGAAAACGCTGAGTTGAATTGATTTTGATATCCTAGACAATCGACTTCTATTTAGGATTCATAATTTGAATGCTTAAGACCTGTTGAACTTAACCTGAACATGCCAACGCACTGAACAAAGTCTATTCGACATGCATTGCCATTATTTTCTGATTGGTCGGATAACTAAGGTCACAGGCCACTCAGTCATTGGTCTAAATCACCAACAACAGTTTTGACTGGTCCTATCAGCTGATCATTCCCCGTTGATTGGCTCAAAGATTTGTGTGCGTCTGCTGAGTGTGGGTTCAAGCAATGGTCGGTCAAGTATCAAATAGTCGCCCCACACAACACATTATTGGTGCATGGCGACGTTATTCTTGTCTAACTAGAGCACAAGTGCCAATTCGTCACCCTATTCATTTGATTGGTTCCATACAGGAGGAACGATGAAGATTGCTTCCTTGGTGGGATGTCATTCAGCATCCAACGGTTGGCGCGAAGCATAGAACCGTCACAGTTCATTGAAAAATCGGATACTTACTGTTCTGCATACGACTGTCGAAATTGTTCCTCTTCTATCGCATCTCATTCGGATCAGTGTGATTATTATTTCCCCGAGCGTCCCCGTCGTGCTCCATTACATCCTCTACAACAAAATTCGTCGAACGGAGACATCTGTGGCTCTTGGTATTATTTGTTTGGTCGGCCTTCATCATACAACCATCACATGTTGGCTCTGAATAAATTGCCCTCTGGAGTTCCGCGGAAAAACGATTCAGAGTCTTTAAGATCCTCGAATGGCGTTAATGATACCAATGATTCCGCTGTAGCGGACACTTCTAAACTTGATTCACCCGACAGTCACACAACCGCTCTATCTTTATTAGATACAGCAATGGAACAGGACACGAATGATGCCATTTTAAGGGTGAGTTTTTCGCTTTTGGTTGATCATTTCAAAAGGCTTGCCCTTAGTTTATTATGACTTTATTATGAAGACACCTTAAAAGCGACATGTTCTGAGCATAGTATACACTTGTAAGATTTATCATCAAAAGAGATTTGTGAATGCAATCCTCAACTGCCTGTGCGATGGAATTGCGCGCTCGGATTCCTATCGCATTGATCCCAGTGATGGGACATTGTCCGACGATGTACACAGATTAATGATCCATTGTGGCTGGAAATAGACAAGGAATTTTATAATTGCACCAAATTTCACCACCTTCGATTGCATTATATGATTCATAAAAGATTATCACAGACGGTTTAGAAACGGTGCTCGACAAGAAATTGCCTTTCGATATATCGCATCAGACGGTGCCATATATTAGGCGATCATGGTACACTTATCCGATTAGCTGATGATAGCTCAGATTATAACGAATGTGATAAGGCTAGCAGTAGTCAATGGTGGATTCGTGGAGGGAGTGAGAGGACAAAGGTAAAATGAAATAACAACAGAGAGATGAGCTGAGTAAACTGTTGACAAAAGATAAGTTAAGGTAAGAGAGGGGGATGAAGTTACTTAACATACATTAGAAATTATGTCATGTATAGCATGTGATGCAATCGGAAAGGGATAATGCAGACAAAAACTAACTGACTGTTATGATTGTGGTAGACACTATTGGGCAGTGACGGGTGTGGTGTGGACAGATGTTATTTTCCCAACACATTCAATCTGATGTCCAGATCAAGGTGGCAACAATATCTAGACAATGTTAATAACATGAGATCCGTGGATGGAACGGATCTCACTGAACAACTTTGGCGTCGTGCTCATGATTATTGAGGAAATTAGCTTGTCTTAGCTACGACGAATGAAAACCAAAACACAAAGGCGTTGGTGACAACGTTTCGATCCTCTTGAAAGGCCTTTTTCAAGTCGTTTTTTTACGACTTGTGTTTCGGTTTTCATTCGTCGTGGCTAAGACAAGCTAATTTCCTCAATATCTAGACAGTTTTCTTTGGCTTGCACTGTTCAGTATTAAAATCAGATATTTGTATTATATGATGTTTACATTACCGTGGGAAATGTGAATATTCCTTTATGAGAGGATGAGTATTTCATAATAAACCCGGAATCGAAAATTGGGTAGGGTTACAAACAAATTATATCATCCCAATATTCCTCCGAAACCATACAATTCCATCCTGCAATATCACCATTTCACTGCTACTGACAAGTCTTTGATTCACTGTACAGCTAGCTATTTCATTCTTGTGAGTTGCTCATATTCCCCGGACTTATGATGCCTCAGATTACGTACATGTGATAAAGCGGCTTTATTTTCTCTTAGCATATTACCTTTGCAGTTCGAACTTCATCATTGATCCGTGTACTACTGCGCTTTGGTAAGAAGAACGAACCCATTTGTTCACTTTTACCAATTTCCACTCCTCGCGAAAGTTATGCGGTACCTTATTGTATCTTTTCTCCAAATGACGCGGACTGTGTTCGTGGCCTATTGTGCTTTAGCCGTGAATCACTTTGTGTGTCACGCACGCCGGTTTGTGACAAGCAACCTCGTCTTTGTCCACGGCTTGCACCACCGGGAGGTCACTGGACTCTGGTTCACAAATGCACTTTAAACTGATGACTACAACATGATCTGTGTTGATTACGTCAATCTGACCAGTTAGAATGACCTTTAAATTTGCTATCCTGTGACCTCACATCTTAACCGAAAACTCGACTAAACCAAAGAAACCATGGTTGCCAATTTTCTTCCGAAAATTTGAAGACAACTGGTTCGTTTATCTTGATAGTAGACTTACGATATGATCATCGTTTCCCAGGGTTTAATGAGCGTTGTTTTCCCGGGTCTGCCCTCAAACACTGCGTGAGGAGGATGACAGTCCAGAGCGACTAAGCGTACGCATTCGGATTAAAGGTTGGGTTTATTCTGGTATCAAGGTCTGAACACAACGACGGAGGTTTGAGGGACGACGGTTGTCGCACTTGATTCTATCAACCCTTGTCCGTGTTTGGCGTACTTTCCCTGATCTATTTCTCCATCCACTTCCCAACTAATGAGAATCCGTTTGCATAGTACTCCATACGAGCATGTAATTATTATTTTAATTTTCGCTTGCTGGATTTTGCACAGTACGTAACGTATTTGGACTATGGTGAAGTTTGCTTGTCCCAGGGTTGGCACTATTATTGCCAGTTGAGAGGAATTTGTAACGTACTTTTTAACTAAAGACTCCTATGACTGCAATTGGAAAAGTAACGTGTGTTCGTCTTTCTGCTCATTATGGAGGTGAACCGCGTTATTTCTCTTGCCATTGGATTGGTATTTTAGGTTCCATATCTCTGTCTCATTCCATACACAGGTTTGAAAATCGAGTCTACGCCTCAGTGTACGATATCGAATCCCCAAATCATCCATATAACATTAATGTTGTCGGTTCGTTAGTTCAAGGAAACTCGAGCAATGCAAAGACCGACTTCTGAAAATGTCGTGATGCGGAGAAAGCAATTTCGCCTGTTTGCTGGTAAGCTCACAAAAGTGGAAGGGGCAAGTCTGCTGATAGTTGAGCTTGGGGACGGGGGAGGGTGAGCAAGCAGAAACAAATAATAACTCCACGCTCAGAGCGATCAAGAAGTATTCAACGGATCACTTGCTTGTTTGCAAGCTAGTCACTTACTGCCTTGACTTCTGTTCCCGATTTGTCGTGCAACCCTCCATGTCACCTGCTGATCTTCATTTTAGGCTGGCACATTCTACATAAAATCAGAGCATACATCCAGTGGTTCACCAGTCCGGGTCTCAGGGCTTAGGGTGTCGGTTCCCACGAGTGAACAATAGGTGACTATGGGGTTCGACCACTTCTCCCGATCATTACGGACTTGTGTAATAAAAAAGATACTCAAATAACATGTATCACATAGTCTATGCAACTTAATTTCTTTTAAAGTACTCCCAAACAGACAATAGTCTAGCCGAGTGTCTGCTCACTTGCTAAAGAAGCACCAACCTTTGAATAGACAGGTGTTTTCAGTGCTCCACAAAGGTAAATCAGGTCCGACCACGCACGACCTTTCAACTTTGGTGAAAGATTACTTGGACGCAGCGGGTGTTCCAGTCTGACCTAGAAAGTCCATGCTTTGGCTATGCCTGCGGTCACTGTTCACCTTATGATCCGCACTTATCGTACTGTTACGCAGTTAAGAGGATCTATTAAATACTCTTAATTTTGAACTGTCAAGCTTCAGAGTAGGATCCGTTGAAAGTGGGTGTTGCTGTTGCATTTTGCAAGCGTGTTAAGCGCATGTGGTCGACCTGCTTAGATAACGTTAGTTGGGGCGTGCGTTGTGCATACCACCAAATAAATTGCCACGGTGCGCGATGTTTGCCAAGGTAGGTAGTAGATGGAAAAAGTCAAGGTCAGTCAAACTAACACTTGACACGAGGATATGAGAACCCCAACCGGGAAACTCGGTCATGCGGATCGCGTTAGACTGCCCGGTTGGGGACCTCGAGATCATTGTAGGGCCTTATATGGTTTGCTACTCCAAGTTCCGTGGCTTAGGTTACCGGTTTCCATCATTGAACCGCAGGTCCTCGTGACTGAGGCTTTCCCATCTGCTATTCATGACACGAAGTGAGTGCAATAAAATAGAACTATATCTTTTATAAATTCATGTTCGCGAGAACACTCTCATCAGGCGTGATATAATGATTATGAAAACAGGTACAAGGAAAAGGAAAAATACTTCGAAATGTCATCTGACAAGCAGTCTCCGGCAATTGATGTATAGATAGGCTTTGATTGTTGTTCCTCTGGCCACTTGCAGTCTACCATCCGGATATTCTGGTAGGTGGTTCTTGGTTCTCAACTTCAATTTGATGTAGACTTCTCTCTGGTGGACGAAGTGAGTGTACGGTGATGAGCAGCCAGGCTCAGTACCACGCCTGTCCTAGCGGGGCCTTATGTGGCTTGCCAATCCAAGTCCTGAGGCTTAGGTTGCCGGTTTCCTTGACTGAACAGCAGGATCTCATGACTATGGGCTTTTCCTATGTTCGTTACCCAGTAATAGGTGTGTAACGAAAAAAGACGTACCGAGTTTCATGTGTGAACTAAATTTTGGATAGGTACATTGTTGATCTTCTCTTCATTAACCCAAACAGTTTTTGAGAGAGGCGTTGCAAAGGGAGATCGAGTCCATGGAGCGTAACAGCCGCAATCCAAGGTTTCACTAAACCGGTGCGCATGCCCAAACCAGTAACATGAGGATCTCTCCTTCATGAAGGAATTAACCCAGCACCCGACTGCGGTAATTTTGATCATCCACAGGAGCGGGATGATCCAATTTCTAAAAATTGTTTCGTCAATAGACTGGAAACTTTAAATCGCCCTCCGTGTTGATTCATTGCACGAATTCAATTGTACAAAGTTGCGAGACACGATATCTCCATACAAGGACATGTCTAATTTCTCGCTCAATGGCGAGCGATCACAGAGATAACAGATCTGTCTGATGTTTCCGTTTCTAATAATGCGTAGCTCGTTACTATATATTCTATACTTTTTTGTCTACCTCTCATCAAGAGGTTTTCTGATTGCGAAAATCAGAGGACTACCTGATTCTGCTAACGATTATGCGGAGCGAACTGCGTGCATTTCAAAATAGAGAACTAAGTACCACTGTAGATTGAAAAAGTGAACTATTACCTGTACTCCTTGTTACATGATCTCGTTCAGTTGGTTCCGAAGGCAAGATATGATGTAATCGATAAGATAGGAGACCAATGATGCTTCTTTTCCACCAAAAGAAAATTCACTCGCTTTCCATATGGAAGCTGGTATTTCGTGGGTTGGAAAGACATTCGCTTAAAAGGGGACTATCATCAGCGAAAATGGTAGCGAGTATTTTGACTTTATTGGAATTTTTTCCAGTATCGAAAATCAACTTCATTACTAACTGCCGGTTTTTCTTACGTACCGCGTTTTGTCAAGAAAAGTGTAGCGGTGATTTTTCCAAAAGAATTTCGTCTGTTTCAGAAGTACAGTTCCTCAATGTATAAATCCAGTGTTTATCTCTCGAAAATTTCATATTTTTACGACTGACTCATCAGTTTCTTTTCTTTCAGGCTGTATGGGCTTTTCCGATTTTGACCGTTTTGTCGTTTTGCGAGATCCATATAGAATTATTACTTTTGCGATTTTTATATCACTATTATTATTATTATTACTAATAATGATACTTCGTTTTCCTCAGTTTCTCATTCCTTATTCCGAGGAGGGGTATGGATTTACTCTGGCCGATGTGGAGCACAGTTCCGCAGATGGGTCGGAACTCCCTCGCCCAACAAGCACGCCTTCAGCGTCCCCGGAATCCGGGAACAGAACACGTGCATTTGACCATCATCCATCGAATATCTACATTCATGCGGTACGCAAGTCCTCTCCTGCGGATCAAGTAAATCTACCCGTCGGAGCTTACTTGGTTGAGATTGGCTGCGTACCCCTTGGTGTAAATACCACACTGAAAGAAGCTGTGAAACGTTTACGTCACGCGTCGAAACTTCGCACGGATAAATCCATGCCTTTGGGAGTCACTTTAACCAGAAGAATGAATGCATCGGGTAAGCTGCTTGTTCCTGTTCATGTTAAACACGGAAGCTTTTCTGTCAAACAAAATTACCCCTCACGCCCATGCTTGGTTATCGGCCGGAATTACTTCTCTTAAAGTGCGATTTACTAGGATTTTTTGTTTGTTTCCATGATTCCGATGAACTAGTGGTGTATTGTTTTTCCGTGATTGCATTCCTGCAGTTGAGGTTCTTATGATAAATGTTTACGAAAATTAGCCCTACAAAGACGAACTGAATAGTCTAGCGGTGAAAAGCTATAAATGAACCCATTTTCGATAGCATCCACGCGCAAATGAATGCGTATCACTAAGCATCTGAACCAGATCTCACTCCGGCGAGTTCATGCTGCAGATATGCATCATCTACCTTTATGGAAACAGTTTGCGAATCCTGGCCTCAGCGTCAGGTAACCGAGTCCAGTTTACGAGCCACTGAGGCAAGCAAATCGCACAAGGTGGGTATTTCTTGTTTATCTTGGTGCATTGTTGAGCCATTGTGTGGCTTCATTTGCGTTATCTGATCGTTAAACCAATAATGTGGTTGGATTCGGCATATCCGTTCACTAAAATGTTCGAAGAATGTCACGCTTCAAGAACTTCGCTCATCTATTTTGGTCGGGCTTGATGGACGATTCCATTTGATTCACCAGGGTGACCAGGGAAGGAGACAACCCAAAACCGGTCATGTCTTCTGACTACCAACCAATGTTTGCGAATTCCTTTTGACAAAGTTCTTCCAATTTGTCTGATTCAGCCCTTGCAACTTATTTTCCCTAAGTAAAGATACTTCTATCTTTTCTATCATCTCCTTTGGCTACAAGGGAATTTGCTTTAGACCTACGGTCGATCGATAGACCGCTTGAATTCTGCAATGTCCCAGTAGTTTTGCTGTGATTTCCGAATTATGCAGAATTGTTTCAGTCTTCGAAATTACATGTATTGCTTTCATTATTTGGGTCAGAGCTCACTTGTTCAGGCTGCAAGTGTTTCAGATACGAACACATAATTTGAACATGCTCCCTTCTTGGAGCGCTTCTGTTGTACGGTGTGCGTACATCATATATTAGTATGGCTAACAGTAGAAGAGTCGAGCTCTGTGATCATAAGATCCAATTGTTCGATTACAGGAGCTGCATAATAAAGCCAGCTCAACTATGGTGACCGTGACGATGAAACTCATTTTCATTATCCAATTCGCTGGCTTGATCTTTCTTTTCCTCCTCCCTCCCCTCTTTCCGCTATACAGTTCCACGACCTGTGACGAATGGTGGTTCCAAGAATGACGACTGTCTATCTGTGATTTCGTCCATTTCGGGCACTTCTCATGAACCCGTAAATTCAGCGCAAAAGTTAACATCTCTTGCTCAGAATGAAACTGACTTGATGAGCTCTCCACTGGCCACCTCATTCCGATCCTTTTCGGTTTCCGCTTCCTCGGTGGCGTGGTCCGGCTCGGCCACCTACCCATACTATGCCAGTTTGCACCGATCCAGTCCAGCCGGTGTGAATGGCAGTTCCGGTTTCCCTGCAGAAGTCACATCCCTACGCTCAGTGGGTTTGTCACAGCTCTCATCAGGCACGTGCGCCTTATTATGCGAAGAACGGTGCATTGATCCAGAAACTGAGTCATGTAACACTGACGGGGAGAACAGTTTGCAGCGACGTAAGCGTTTGCTCACACTGGCCCATCCGGTGTTGAATCTCCGTTGGTCCGAAGTCACGCCACAGGAGGCAAAACGACAATGGGCCATTGCCGTATTGCTCACTGAATTGGATCGTGTGGCCAACGATTTATTGGCTGGTGTAAGAGCTTATCGTTTAGGTTTAAGACGATCAGCCAGACTGACCAAAGAACAGTTGGAGTTGCTCTTCCGAAATATCACACAGGTATGTCTAGGTCGTTTCGAGCTATTACTGATTGGCTCTTGAGATACACTATTGCTGACAACTTATTACGATATCTTTCTTGTTTCTTTAGGTTGCATCTCAGGCGTGGCGTCTTGTACAACGCCTCAAAGGAAGCTGTTTAGCTTATGCCAATGTATCAAATGGACAACCGGCGTCGACTCCCGTCCGCTCACATTTTGGCACTATTGCTTCCAAACCTTCTGGCATTACTGTTTCTCAGACCATTCCAACTCCCAAGGAAACGCGGAAACCAAGTCTGTTCACAAGAATACGTAAGAGTATCGTGAACAATCAGCGTACCGCACAAAATGCGACAGTCCCCAGCATCACTCAGATAAATAAGGAGACCTCGGTTAATTTAGAGTTGTCTACCCCTAATACTATCACTCCTTTCACTCAACCGGAACCTGCACATTTCGATAAGGACGATTTACCGGTTCCTGATCAACAAACACGTCTCGACCCGCCTCCACACGGCCATTTAGACTGTCCGGGACGTATTGTGCACGGTTCGATTGGCACGTTGTTAACCGAGTATGCGGTGTATACACACGAGCATCTGACTCGAATGAAACAGGTGCGTGAATTCCGCCGTCATCATCCCGAGTTGCGATCGTTGCTACGAGTAAGTGTAATTGTGACTTGCTACTTACTGTACACCGTCTCTGTTTGACCCCTGGATATCCGCATTTAGTTAGATTCACACATCACCGATTCTTTCGTTTTGTTTTCATTTCAGGCTCATGCAATGTCCCCTGGTGTCCCATCGTTTACCAACTTCCTCGCCCTTCCGTTGGAGGTAAGTTTTCGCTCACAAAGTGCACATTTTGGACAAGGTGCATGTGGATTTTTCCTCAGGTTTTATCCCCACCTGAAGTCCTTAACGTTTGCCTGGATGAGATGATATTGTGAAACCAGGAGAGATAGAAGGGTTTGACTTTATTGAGCTAAAGCACCGTTTTTGTTTATGTATTCACCTTCTGACTGCAGAAACCGGACACCTGAAAGCTGGAAAGGCGAATCAGCTCTGACTTCCGGTAAAGTACGATTCGTATTGGTTTAATTTTAAACAAAACTGGCTGTCTATCATTGACTACCCAAATGGAACTCGTACAATTACTTTGAATGAGCATGAGACGTGAACATGTAGTATTAGCAGTTTGTTTCTGCCCTTCTGAAACACTTTGTAAAACTAGTGGTTCCTGAATCGAAAGCTGACAAACCTAATTGACTTGTTCTAGCGGTAAACAGGACAACAGGACGCATCTTGAACCACACGCATATTTTGATCA
Source organism: Echinostoma caproni (assembly GCA_900618425.1). Classification (NCBI taxonomy): domain Eukaryota; kingdom Metazoa; phylum Platyhelminthes; class Trematoda; order Plagiorchiida; family Echinostomatidae; genus Echinostoma; species Echinostoma caproni. The sequence continues at coordinate 41,190 of UZAN01040012.1, read as the reverse complement.
ATGTCGGACAGGTCCGACCGGCACTTAGCGACACCCGCATTGGTTAATGATTTCCATCTGACTCAACACAATCTGTTGATGATCAGTGTACGAGTAGTCGGTTCACGGGTTATGATGATTTCTCAAATACAGCTTTCAGCATTTGGGACCTGTTGGTAACCAGCATTTATATTTTTCACTCCGCCATGTCAAGACTCACTCAATAAACGGAATTGCGCGCTCATCGAAAGGCATCGCCCACATTTGATTTTACGCTGCCGAATCATCTGGTTACACTTGCTTTCATGTGATTATATTTTGCGTCAGTTTTGGTGAACCATTTCGCGGAGACTTAGTGTTACGGGGTTCAAAGTGGCTATCCAGTTCCACTGGGCTTTCGCCGTTGGAGTGCTTCTCCAACGCTTGCCCGATCAAATTATACCTACAGACGGACGGATCACATGCTCGTCTGTGAAATGTGAACACAAGAGTATTCGTTGCACCATACGCTTAAAACCTTTTCGTCTCGATTATCTCGCCCCCTTTCACTTTTCAGCTTCTCCTTATTCTATTAATTCGGTTACAAAAGATTCAAGAGTATACCAGTGATCAGCACACGGACAGACCATTCTTGGACTCCAGTATTGCGAGTGAGTGTACACGCATGTCATACGTTGTTGTTCAATTATTTTCACACGCACACACACACACACCATGAGCACGAGGTTAAAATAATTTTCTCCGGAATTCAGATAACTCTCATTCGCGCGCACGCGGATCGAACTCGGGTGGCGGTGCACACTCATGCACACACACAGACACACAAGCATACTCGTGTGCGCGCCTTGACATAGTCACCTTTGACCGTTCTTTCTGACAGGTCACTCGTGATTTTGGCTTTACGGGCCTGACAATCTGCACTAGGAGTTGACCACACACTCGCACCCCACCGTACATATAAACGTTCGTTCAGTCACAGTAAAGCGCATACACGTGCATGCTCGTTTCTCGACGTCGCACTTAAGTGGCCGAGGCGCGCCATGTGCATACGTGATTGCATGCGGGTGGTGCTATTTGGTCATTTTCGTGCGGTCTGAATACCGAACACGTGATTCGATTCCAGTGAATGTTCTCCTCTTACGTTGGTCCAAACTGCATCTGTTCCAATCCAGACCTCGGTTTAGCGTTTTGTAACATGTTTATTAGAGGCTTGCACCAGATTTACGGTCATTTTTCCCCGATGCGTTTTCGTTAAACGTGAATCGCTCCTCCTAAGTTGTTTTCGCTGTTTGCCCGGTGATTTGTATTGCTATGGATTGGTTCGATCACAGATCAGTTCACTTTACCTTATCAGCCGTAGTGTTTTTCGCAGTGAGCATTGGACATGTTCTGCTACTGTTTAACCAACATCAAACGGTTCGAAAGAAATCTTCCTACTTCCATTAACAGCTGCAACACGCCTATGCTGCACGGAATTCAACCACTCAAGACTGTGGGGTAACCGGACGAACAATGCTAAGGTTAAACGTAGAGTTTTAGGCAGTCGCGGTCCTTCACTGGAACAAGTGATTGACCTCCATTGATTACGTTGGTTGGAGCATGTGTTACGCATGTCACCCAATAGGTTGCCACGGTGAGCGATGTTTGCCGAGGCAGGTAGCCGTTGGGAAAAGGTCAAGGGTGATCAAACGAAGATCTGGCATGAAAGTATGAAACTTGACTTGTTGATTTTGGTCATAAACAAAATGAGAAATTCGACGCAACGGTAACCTGCACACATGGTATATACACACAACCTATGAGCTTTAGGGAGGACCAAAACTAAACTTTGGCATCAGTCGACTGCGAAGTTGATTGGATGAACTGGGGTTTGTTCGTAGCGATGCATTTCGAAGTGTTCAGTCATTTTTCACGTGAATAGCATTCTCATAATTTCATTTACTCCATCTGCTGAAAAGATGAGTTGCAAAAGACAGAGGACAAAGACGAAATCACCATAGTACATGAACGGTTGTTCTATGAACAGAAAGTGTACTTAGATAACTGTCACTTAACGATGTATGCAATAGTTAAAAATCGAATGACAATAAAAAAATTTAGTTTTTCCCCAATGCAAAATTGTAACTTCTCACAGTTATGGTGAACTGGAAGACCTGAGGATTGTGTGCGAAGGATGAAATCTGATCAGTTCAAATCAATTCTGACTTGGCTATGATTTCCTATTCGGATTGCGTCCTCTTTTGATCTTCACGGATGCATCTGACTTCAGACTATATTGGTGTTCTCCTTCTCCTTTTCTCTATTCAGTGCTTCGGGAAGCTGTCTTGAGTCCGTCTACAACCGATGGTCCGGCAATGCTTCGGACACCACATGCGAGTCGCACTGGTACTTTACAAGAATCGTTCACTGGAACCGGCTCACACGAAGAAAATATTCGGTCTAATGAGCGAATCGGACCGGAACAGCAAGAATCTCCCAGCTCTCAACCGGACTCACAGGGAAACGTTTTACAGTCCCGAATAGATTGTGCTAATCGAGAACTGGTGCAATTATTCCGCTTGGTTCAACCGCCACTCCACGCTTCTGTCGAGTGTGAATTATCCAACGAACCTGAGGATTGGATCAATTCCGAACGTTATATTATATTCCGCGGTGCCATGAACTGCGTATTGAGCAACATCCCGTCTGCTCCCGGTCAAGGTACTTATTCATCCGCACATTTGTACACAGGCAAGGTGAGGAATTTCAGTGAATCATCAACTGTCGGTCAAATTTGAACATCAAACTTTTCGGTGTTTCCATGTTATCTGGGCTTTTGTTGCAATCTTCAGTGAAGAGCAACGATACTTTCTAACATAGTTTTGATACTGGGTATATATGGGCTTCACTGTTGTCCGGTTTACTAACATCTGCCGTACTGACACCTTATACTACTGGAATAACTCGTGTCCTAGGTCAACGGTTTCCTCAGCCGTCCTCGTAAGTGGGCTCATCATTTCCACCACTCACTATACTACGGTCTGTCATAAAGAAAACATTTCATTCCGTCCCAGACTTTCGATGAATAGATCAAAGATCACTCCAATTTAGCAAGGTCATTGAAACGATTCGTCTTAACAGAAACAAATGAGTCTGCTTCGATTGTTTGCCCGATTTCACTCCCTTGGATAACAGTCATTCAGGACTGACGTGTCACTTTATCTTTCATGAATTCAACACCGTAAACAGTAAGCATCGGCAATGTAAATTAATTTCTTAGGCCACATTTCTGTTATTTGGTGGTCTAAGTTGCCAATCAAACAGCTCGCAGTAGCTGAAAATGTCGGCTTTAGAGGATTCTTCCCGAGCTGAAAATGTTGTTTACAGACGGTTCCTAGTTAGATTAGGCAGCGTTATCAGTGTGACTTCAAGCTACAATCATTTAACACTATATCCGATGGTTTTCTGCCTTTTCTTGGATGATCCTAACTGACTTTGTGAAGCCCTTCGCCCCAAAACTGATCGGGAACCTGTGTTTCTTTCCATCCCCATCGACAGGTATTCGCCTATCTGCTGACTGATGCTCTGGTACTGGTTGCATCCGACACAGATGTGCTCGTATCCAACGAATCGAAACCGTTACTTTGCGAACCAGTTCTGCTCACTCTTGTTTGCAATCAGTCTTACGGCACGGGTATGTGCATGAATCATCTTACCGAAATACAGATTCTCTCGATCGTTTTTTTCCGTGCAGAATAACACCTGCTTCTTCATTGAGGAAGATCCGTTAGTTAAATATTAAGTCAAGAGAGCGTTTTCTGAATAGGCCACATTTGTGATAATTAAGTGAAAGTTGTGCATTCCAACCCCACCACCGTTACTCAAGTTTTCTCTTCCTCTTTTCTCCCCGAATGGCCTTCGAAGTTGTCGCTTTTGGCTTCCGAAATTTATTCCTATAACTATCTATTAGGTAAAAACAAGTAAAGAAATAAAATTATTATGACTAAGATTCACCGTTGGTATAACCCACGTTTTATCAAAATTCAATTGCAGGATGTATTGCTAATACGAAACGTGATCATTCGATTACAATCCAAAGAATGGATTGTATATGGTTTGCATTCTGATCACATAATTCGACTATGGCTTTCATGAGTGTTGTAATATTACTTTACCACATTACTACGTCATCCAGATCATGGAGAGTTAGTCCACCATCACGTTAAAAATGCCTGTCTTCTGAGCAGCTTTCGTTCCTTGTATTACCGTTCTTCTTCACGGTCAAATGATCTTCACCACTGTCACCCAGCTTGNCCACTGTCCCCCAGCTTGTCAGTTGTGTGTCTGAATCTCAACCCCCCCCCCCACCTCCCCTTACACACCGTCGCATCATCCCTGATGAAGTTTCACCTGGCACTACACCCATTCTGATATTGCTTACTTTAAATTAAGTAAAAAGCAACGAGATTTTGTTTTCCTCAGCCACATTGTCTCATTCCTTTTCACTGTTCCCGTCAGAACTTCATCTTACGATGGAAACAATTGGTGGTCTGCGTTTGCAACTGACATGTCCGACGGTCGAGGACAAGGTGGTTTGGAAAACTCTGATACAACAACGCATTGCTATGATTCAATAACCTGGTGATTTCAATCCGTTTTTACTTCTTCGCTGGTGATACGTCCACATATATTGATATATATACATCTTCCTATGTAAATAGTTGGAACAGACTTTCGTTACCAGATGTATCATATTTCTGGCCGCTACATTTCTTCTGTTTATTTCAATCTGATACGTGCAAGAATGGGCTTCATTTCTTCATACTGCTCTCCTAAGCACGATCAAGAGTGCACAAGTGGGATGGAACGGACTGGCATCCATTCCGGGGGGTTCGTCCGTGTTTTCTCTCTTGCTCCCCCCCCCGCCTATCGCCCAACTTTGTTCATACCTTGTACTCCAATCGTTTTGTTGCACTATCAACCCTGTATATTGCGACTCACACGTGTTGTCTTCTTCTGGATCCAAAACGGACAAACATAGAGTAAAGAAAAATCGATAAGTCCTCCTCTGGGCATGCCGTTTGATGGACGTTGTCCGCGTTTATTATTTATGAGGTGGAATGTACGTACGATCAATCGATCACAACCCAGTCAAAATCAGATGGTTTTGAAAAGAATATTTAAAGAAAAACAGATTCTGTTCATTGTGAAGTCATTCAACCAGGTTGGTTACTAAGTACCCGCGGAAACAACGGCGTTGGTATCAGTTTTAGGTCAGTCCTAAATCTTTTTCCGGTTAAGTTCTGTTGTAACAATCGAAAATTTCGCACCCTTATGCAGATTTTTTTGGCAACCCTTTTGGAAAAATGAGAAGATGGTTTCGATAAGTTGAAGCCTAAACAAACCAGCGGATTGCATAACGGAATATATGCACCAGTGCGACATGTTACCACATCACTAAGTGTCTCTAGTCATAAATGAGGCCACTACTGCTCGAGCCTACGTGAACGAAATGACGTATTGATTTGATCTCTGCCTTCTCGTCCGGTCATACCTTGACAACCGTTATTCCCTCTTTGGTCACTTTCCTCTTTGACCGGGAAATCTGCCCGAAGGAATGTACGATGTGGCCTTGTGTATCAAGTCTGAATACTCCTCAACCTCCAAGCATTGCATTTTAACCTGAATATTGCTGGTCCGAGTACCACCTCAGACACGTGTATTACTGTCAAAACTCATGTGCTCAAAAAGTGATGGTCTTTTATGTATTCTTGCTCAACGGTTTCATCTCGAACCCGGAAGGTGATGCAGACTAAACTGGTATAGCATACATACCCTGAGCCGTTTCACCGATAAAGGAAATTCGTTATGGCGCTACAGATGACCCACAAATGGGATGAGATCTCTGAGCATTGTGGTTACAGGGAGACATTTCGTTATTCGTTTCCCGAGTCTAAGTAACTGAACTTGTCTCTGTATCCTTCCACATGGAAGTGATCTAATCTCGATAAGTGCATCCTTGTATGAGTGACTTGAACAGTTTTCACCATTTGTCTGCCCATCAACCACATATGGATCAACTCTTCTGAAATCAGAAAAGACTACATCATACAGAGGTGAAGTGTCTTCACTAAAGTTAGCATTCCCATATTGAAAGATAATCGGATAAGTGGCGCAAACGGATCAAATTGCGAATTCTTCCTGTGTGTATTATTAGAAATCAAACAAGACGAGTAATTCATCCGCAATGGCGCTTTCCAACTATTCCCCTAAGGTCTAGCGAGAATGGTCGAGAGCTGCGGTACTGGTAGATACAACAATTGTGTAATCCTGTTTACGGACCACTAACTGCAAGCGTTGTTACATGGTTACATATTACTGATGTCCTGGGTTCGATCCTCAGGTGGATCGATAGATTCACACTGCTGATGAGACCAAAGCGGGTCGAAACAGGTGTCAAGCGCTTCCCAGATTCTCAGTTGCCCTGTTCTAGACAAAATGAAGCGCTGTGTTGATGTGTGTTGACATGAAAACGAACAATTGGAAAAAACTTAAAACATTCGGTCGTAGAAAGCCGTAATAGAGTAGGTACCGTTGCGGATAATGAATTTTTCCCATCCCTTAGAAAGGTACACTTGTCAAATTATTGGTAATGAGAGAGTGGCTATTTGCCCAATAGTAAAAATTAAATCTACTGCTTTTCCATTCATATGTGAGACGAATTTAGTAACAGGTAAGATTGTCGTAATCCCAATATACGCTGATTTTAGGACAGTGGGGAAACATTCAAACGAACCAGTTTATTGCTTCTTTGCCCTAGGACGTGTGATGAGCAAATCATGGTTCATCATTCTTTATGAGAAAAAATCAATCCTTTGTTTCACCGTGGAAAGAAATCATAATTTTCATGCCTGTACTCCTCAGTGTTTATTTAAATTCATGTAATGAGGGTTTCCCCGCAGTTCAATCATAGTGAGCACCCCACACGAACGATGTTTCTGGGCATATCGTCGATCAACATGGCCAAAATAAAGAGAGGCTATCTTCACCTTCCCAACTACGTCGTCTTTAGTAGTTCGATCATATCTTACATCGATCCGATACAGAGCACTAATATAGAAAGACCTATCAGCGATACCGTTCTCAGATTGGAAATGTCATCCCTGAGGCTCGGTTAAATACCGATTATTGAACTCAAATCGGACATGAATCACCTAGGTCTGCAGTGTGCGACTGGCTCAATAACTGTATTCCACGGTATGTTGACCTTTCCGCAGATCACAACTGCTATCAAAGGCATCCCAAAAGTCGACTTGTCCTCAGGCAGCAGATAATCGTATGAATTTCTCATTACGCCTACTACAGTGTCACCACTGTTGTCAAGTATTTTCAGCAGAAGCAGAAGGTAAACAAATTGATAGATAATACGAATACGAATAGAACAAACAGTACAAAATCCGTAAACAAAAATTTAATTTCGGAAATAGACATAAAATCCATTTGAGGTCGTTTTGTCGGTCCAAACTACAATGATTTAACCACTGACAGAGATGAACTCCCCCACCCCCTAAAAAAAACAACTAAAAGAGCATCACCCAACCAATGAAGTGAATTCCAGGCGAATGAATTTCTCTGTATCTCATTGAAATTTCGTTGTTATTCTTCGCTGATGTAAAGGCAAAAAAGAAAATCGGTCAATGTGGCTCACTGCTTTGTCTTCTGGTTAGCAATCGGGTAGGCTTAACTCCTCGCAAACAAATGACCATCGGTGCCCTTCAAAGTCAAAGTTTTATTATGGGAATAGCTTACAAGCTGGTGCTTCTCTTGTCCCATTAGGATGTTTACATAGACGATTCGTCACACATCAAAAAAGGAGTCATACAGGGATCCGGGTGGGAGATAGAGAATGTAGGCTACAGTGAATCCCGTTTGCCTTTAGTGTACGAATGTGAGGTGTGCCAAGATTTCATCGAGTCTCTGCTTGAAAGATTCAATAGTGGGTGCACAAACGACATGAGATGGAAGGGCATTCCAAGATTTGCATACTCTGACAGCAAAAGACTGGCGCCGGCAATCCAGTCGAGACTTTGGAATCAGTAGAGAAACGGTGTCCCTTTGGTGTACATGTTCGATAACATGAGAAGCGATCGACACGGATGGTTTGGGTTCTTCAGTATTTGATACGCGTTCAATAACATGAGAAGCGATCGACACGGATGGTTTGGGTTCTTCAGTATTTGATACGTCAAAATCAAGTCTCCTCGAGTTCGGCGATACTGAGCGGAATATAGTCCCAATGATCAGCGTGCTTCTTCCATGTGAGGTATTTTGATTGACCTTTGGCTTATCTCGGTACTGGATATAAACCAACCGCGGATCAATCAGTTGACCAAAAGCTTTCCCTTCATACCAATTATGTGATCCACCTCAAACAGCCTTCCTGATTTTGGCTTGTTCCCCGTGCTGGAAAACTGG